>PVIW01010307.1:0-45164 GCA_004026585.1 Noctilio leporinus
ACGGGGTAGGGGGGAGGGAGAGGTAGAGGCAAAGATGGGGAGCAGCTTAGACAAGAACCTAGTATAAAGGAACCATGGACATGGACAACAGGTGGGATTGACTTTGGGGGGAATGGGTGGGTGGGTGGGGGGACAGAGGGGAGCAAAAAGGGGATGGATGTAATACAACAACAATAAAATTTAAAAAAAAAAAAAAAAGCATGTAAGTAGAATTTAGCGGGTTTTTCTTTGGTGAGTAGTTAGCTTTAGTCTACAAGTATATTTACTTCCTCATGCTCTTAAGCAAATGCTAATTGTTGTAATTTGCTTAGGTTATAATGATTGTTGAACGGGCATATGAAATTCAGATGCTATGCCTTACATAAAACTGAAGGAAGGGACAAAGTCAGAAATCAAGAATTTAAGTGTATGTCATAGTTAGATAATTCAGAAACAATTATCTTTAATTATTTCATCTGGTTATTTAAGGAACTGACAAATTTGGTCTGTTTTCCTGTACTTAATATTCCTTTCCAGTGACAGGCTAATCACCTCTGTTTCCTTCTTCATCTTTCTAATACCCTCATTGAAGAAAAACATGGAACAGTATGCAATTCTAAGCATTTAAAACAATTTAAATGAAAACCTTTTTTTTTTTTTTTTTTTTTTTTTTTTTTTATTCCTCTACTTAACTCAATGGTGCAGATGCAGAAGAAAAATACTTTTCTACCATAGTTTGGGGTCTCTGTGCTGGAAATCTCTGCTCCTGGCTCAGACATGCTGCTGTGTGGCTCTGAAATAAATGTGGTGATGCTTCAGAGCTGGAGTACAGAGTATTTCTGCAGTAATGATTGGTTCTCATTATTCATTTTACCTAGGCTGCAATCTGAATAGAAGACTGAATCTAGAGAAAATAAAAAATAGTGCCTGAATCGCCAGCCAAAGAGTCCTTCGAAGACTTAATACTTAAGGGGAACACAGATGCTTTCAGAAGAAAACAGAGTGATTCCAGAAGGGGTACAAGTCTCCAAAAGTTGAGTAGTCAACATGAGACTCTCAGGCTAAAAAGTGGTCAATACTTGTAGATGCTGCTTGATTTCCAGGGTCCAAAAATGTATCTACTGCTGGTACGGGTATGTTCTCAAAATTTCAGATCTTTTGGAAACCAGAGAGACTGATAATAATTGCAACAAAGTTGGCAATCATTTAGCTCAGCTTTTAAGTTGGAATGAATACAGATACTCGAGGAACTTTGTAAAATGGGACGCAATGGAGTTGAGGGTAATGCAGATATAGAAATGAGACAGTAGGGAATATAAGGAAGTAGAAAGCAAGGCTGTAAGAAGCTTTGCTTTACAGAAACTGGCCTGGAAAATCACCCTCATTCATTTATTAATTTGAGCATTTACTTATTACTCCATCCAACGACAAATCAGCTTGAAGACTGTCCATAGATGGATGATTCAGCGATCAGCTGGAGATTCAGCAAGTGTTTATACACAGAATGTAGGGCCATTCCTCCCTGGTGCTCTTTCCCAGTTGCCCCAAACTCTGCTCTGTGGTTCCTCTATGCTGAAGACTGTGGAATCCTCTTTCTTTCTTTTTCTTTTTTCTTTTTTTAAATCAGAGTTTCAGCCACCATGTGTTGTCCCAACTATAACTTGCCCTCAGGTTAAAGGCTATAACAATGGGCAGTTCATTCCGTGTCATTCCCTTCACCCAAGTACAATTTTCCTGCCGTAAATTACTTGTTTTTGGTCACCTCCAGTGTCTTTTATTTTTTAGTTTTTGGATTTAGAGTTTAAACCTATTAGCTGCAAAGGATCGGTCCAACAGATTACTCAGCCATACCGGAATCTGAGCCCTTTCCTCTCCTTTTAACCAAAAGAACATCTGTTCAAGAGTCAGTTAAAACATGACTTCCTCAAAGAAACCCTTTCTTTCTCCCATCTCCTTCAGACTGAACTTTAGTAAGTTACCCAAAATGTTGGTTAGGTGTTTCTCTTCTGGGCCTTTATATGATCTTGTTTCAAATTTACTCATTTTGTACATTTCCTTTCCAACTGGCTATAAGAATTTGAGCTCAGGGACCTTAGTTTATCTTTATATCCCTAGTGTCTACTACAAGATTTATATGGCTAAATATTTTGTTAAACATATATGTTTATAACACAAGATATTATTTCTCTCTCTCTCAGAAGGCCCCTCCCTAACTAAAGTGCAAACACCCATGAGAGGACTAAGGGTTTATATGATAGTCAATTAGTTGCGAGAACCAGGCTACAATGTGACCCATGGTGTTTGTAGCATGTTTGGCAGTAAAGTGGGTGAATTGGAAGAACAGAAACTATAAAACATTGCCATAGCTTCATCGTGGGTCAGGGTTTCAGGAGACTCTTGGTCAATTTTCCCTTCATAGGCAACCAAATCCCAGGCACTTAGGATGCAATATCTCGCATCTCTCTTGAAAAGAAGATGAAAATAATTTGTGGCTATTAACCATGATTTCTGAGTAAGTCTTATCCACATTTGGTGTACCTTTCTAAGAAAGATAAATTTCACATTATAGTAATAAGCAGAAAAATAGTGGTCCAAAGTAATTTGTCTGAAATGTATGCCAGGTTGCTGCTTATTGGCTGCAGTAAAAGACCAAGAAAGACCTGCCTAACAAACGTAAACCCACCTCAAATGAGATAGTGGCTTTATGATAGGCTAACCTCACTGCTGAACATTTTAGCTTAAGAAGCAACTAGAAGAGGCTTAGAACTTTATTCTCCTTTAGAGAAGGAGGCAAAAGAGTCTGATTGTAGGCAAAAGAGCCTGAATTTGGCCCCCCTCCCAAATGTTGGGATGTGTAGTTCCTCTTGTTTAAAAATGTATTTAAAAAAATTTTTATTTATTATTTTCAGAGAGAAGGGCAGGGAGGGAGGACGAAAGGCAGAGAAGCATCAATGTATGGTTGCCTTTCAGCTACTGATCTGGCTGGAGACCTGGCTTGCAACCTGGTTATGTGCCCTGGCTGGGAAATCGAACCAGCCACCTTTGGGTTTGCAGACTGGTGCTTTATCCACTGAGCTACCAGCCAGGCTGTAGTTCCTCTTGAACATAAAAAAACAAACAAACAAAAAGCGGGAAAAAAATATCTGTCACAAGCAGAGGACTAAAAGTGCACAAGAGCTGGATTGTAGCCAGAGTGGTGGTGTCCACATATTGTGTAGTATGGTTTTGAAAGGAGAGGAATGAAGGGATAGCAGGGTAACCCTTGACTGATCTTCAGGTCTCTAGCTAGAGGCTATCAATTCTACTTTCATTGAACGTCATAAGCAATCAGACTTAGCTGTTGTCAAAATATTGAGCTCAAAAATGTTCTGGTTTCATGAAATCATGAATAATATCCTATGTATGAAAGAGAGAGCTGCTATTTTATTTGGCATTGTGTAGTTCTTTAATTCAAAATGGTATTTCAATGAAGCTACCAAAACCAGGTAAACAAAATGCTTCCTTTTGTTCTCTTTAAGTCCCAGTATGTAATTTTGTTAACAAGGCACTTTAGATACTATTGTTATTCTTCTTATAACTTAGATGAGTGGGAGAGGGTGTCTTAAGTCCATACTGAAGCTCTTGCTCTGAAGTTATCCACATAAGTGAGCTTAAAGCAATTCTAAAGTTAACAAGACTAAAAAAAAGCAACTTCAGTACTTTGGGGAATAAACTTCCTTCCCAGGAAGTTGGCATGTACAACTTTAAAGGGAACCCCAGAGAGGAATGAGTTGGAAAGTATTTTGCCGATGAGGTGTTTAAAGGCACACCCAAATGTTAATTGCTGTATTTCTATTTCAAGATTTGCCATGTGTCTTCTATTAGTATAAACCTATTTAAATAACTGATTCTTCTTTTGACAATGCAGTGGCTAATAGCACTTCTATTCTTATTTATTATGTCTGTTTTCAGAGTTCCTACAATGCGATGCTTTACATTAGGTTAACAGAAAGTGACGAATAGGAGGTATATTTGTAGTTACATCAGAAATATATTGCTTTAAAATAAAAAAAAATAACCTTTTCATGCAGAAAAATTTTAGTTACTCCACCCAAACTTTGAAATATGATATTCAGTCAGTTAATAAGGATTGAGCTCGCTTTCATTATTTATTTCATACTACTATAGAAGAGTGCTTGAGAAATACATTCCTAAGTACCTTTGAATCATTTTCTCCTTTCCATCTTCTCACCAACTCAGCTCATCGTCTAAACCACCCACAGTAAGTTCTTTCCTATTCTTATGTAAAGCTGATAAATGAATATTTGGATCCTTGTAATATAGGGCATAATATTTGGGTGCCTGACCAGCTTATAGTCCCTTTCTGAACAAGTAGACCAGAAGCAGTACTTAAGCAGAGGTGCCCAAGCTTAGGGTTACAGGATCTCAATATATCACCACAGATGACTAGACCCAAAGGCAGGAACGACCTGGCAAGCAGGTGAGTGAGTCCATCATGAGAGCTTTAGCTAAGAGTCCTGGTGCCCAATAACTGGCCAATACCAACAGAGACCTCTTTTAGAGAGTTTGAATGAGATACCTGCTATGCAAGGGCAACTTCATTGTTACTGACAGATAGGAACAGTAGCAATAAAGATAGTAACTGAGTGACAGAGCACTAGAATTGGGAGCAGCAAAAGTCTACTATTGCTGTAAAATGAAGTAAGAAGGTTGCTAGAGTTAATTTCCATAATCATACCCCAGGTTTCTAGTTGCCTGGCTGTATGATTATTGAGGCTATGTCCTTTTCTTCTAATGACCTGCCATCTGTGTACCCACAATAGATCCTCCTTAATTGAAATAATATGAGAATGTTCCATACAATCCTAAAAAGCCCATAGCACTGCTTCTCAAATTTTAACATGCATACATATCTCCCAAGGAGCTTGTTAAAATGCAGGCTCTAATTCAGTAGGTCTGAGGGGTTGCTTGAGATTCTGCATTTCATGTACATTTATATAAAAGTGTTCAAATATTTGTAGCATTCAGTTATGGAAAACTAGTTTTGAATTTGCCATTTCCATGTACAATAGAAGTCATTAAGAGCATTGTTATCACAAAGTACTTCCTTATTCAGGAAAGGCACTATTACAGATATGTGGCACCCATGACTTGACTTATAGCTGATTCTTCTAGTCATTTAGTAGGTAGGCAAGTATTATCTGGAAAACACCAGAAAAGTGGTATTATTTAGGCAAGCCTAGAGGAGACCTTTGGGGATGACAGTTCAAAATATGGTGCAGCTTTGCAACCAGATCCAATCATTATTACCCATAAACATTGGCATAGGTAGAAGATTTTGAATAATTACAGCTAATACTCAGTTTTTTCCTCAGGAAGGATTTAACACACAATTAATGTTGCCTGTCCTCATCTGACATTACTTACACAATGTTTGAAGGTAGGGAACAGCTGCTGAAAAATACTTAGCAAAGAGTAAGGGGTGTGCATGTGTCTTGTTTACTGCCAATTGTCGATCTACTGAGGAAGAACATCCAGAAATCATCCCCCCTTCTCAAAATAGACTGGCTGAATGTGTCTAGGGACAGCAGGGAGACAGAAAAAAATTTTCTTAACCATCCATTTTATGTATATGCAGCATGACTCATAGGAAGTTGGATTTTCTATAGCATTGAACTAGTCAATTTCTTTAAACTTAAAAACATTTTTTTTCTGGTAATAATTTTAAAGCAAGTCATTTCAATAAAGAGGTGGATTTTACTTCAGTGTCTACATTTATTTTAAAATATTGAGATAGCCCATATTTTAATAACAGTAGCTATTTTATATATAGGTGAAAAGAAAGTGAGAACTTTCTTTGACTTTGTTACAAAGTTCTTTGATAACTTAAAAGAAATTATTTAAGGACTTTCTATTAAACTTATAACCAAGGAGAGAGAAATTAAGTTGGTTTCATAATCCTTTTCCTATTGTCCTGACTGGACTAGCCTTGTTTTCTTTATACCCACTCTTAATTACTTTATACATTTTAATGTACATTTGATTTATTATGCTATTTGCATTTGCTTATTTTAATTATATGAATGTATATGCAGTTGTTTTGGGTACTGGTTATTACCCTTCATGACTGTCATATTGAAAATGAATAGTTACTTTCCACAGATGCCTCAAATAAATGAATAGCTTTGGATCTTTTTAAGTAAAAAATGAAAGTAACAATTATTACTTAATTTCTGATATTTCTATAAAACTATTGGGGGAAATATAAAGTAATGTCAGTTCTCTAATAGAGAAACATTTTTGAACATTTCTGAGTTGTGAATAACAGCTTCTTTTAAGGTTATATTAATTTAAAAGAAATTATTGAAGAAATTTTGGCCATGATTAAAATTATCATTTGAAATGACATTGAAAATAAGATCTAAAAAAGAGAGATAATGTGGTAAAAATTTAAAGAGACATGTAACCAACATAAGCTTATTCAGTTGGTCAGGCCTCAGTCTCAGATTTTGGGATATGAATTAATGTAAAAGAAATAGGCAACCATACTTTGGCACCAAATTCCTCAAACATATTGTTGTAGTAATTGCCTTCCACTCATTACCTTGTAACATGGCTTCTAATTCTTTTTCTTTACCTTCTTTACAATAAATATCCTTCGTGAAGCCAAACCCAGAGGACTTTCCTCTGTCTATTGCTTAACCTTTCCATTGTATTTTAGATGATAGCCTCATATTTGTTTCATTTTATTTTTAGCATTCTAAATATTACAAAAGTAATATGTATTCTTTGTAGTGAATTAGAACGTACAGATTTTAAAAATCAGTTGTAATAACCAAGGGTAACATTTTAGTGATATCTTTCCTGGCTTTTAAATACATTTCCATACTTCACATATTTTTAATCTTTTCAGTTGGGGTCAGGGATAGGAATCATTCTTACATTAATGCTCAGATGTGGCTTGCTTTGCAATCCCTGCTTGCAGAGGACATTACCCACTCCTGCAATGTCCTTTCAAAGATTTCTGGCAGTCCCTAGAGCTGTCTCTCTGGGATGTTGTTCAGAGGGAATTGACATCTTCACAATATAGTTTTCTAATTTACAAGCATAGAATATCTTTCCATCTTTCCATTTGTTTGAAATTCTTTATATCCTTCATCAGTATTTTTGTAGTTTTCAGTGTATAGATTTTGCACATATTTTGGTAGATTTATATGTATACCTAAACATTTCATGTTCTTTTGGTGCTATTGTAAATAGTAATGAAGTTAAAATTTTAATTTCCAATTGGTCATTACTAGTATACAGAACCACAGTCACTTTTTGTATATTGACCTGGTATTTTAAAATTTTGCTAAATTCACTAAATAGTCCCATGGATTATTATTTTTTTTTTGGTAGATTCTTTGGAATTTTCCAAATAGTTAATCATGTCACCTGTGAATACTGTTTTATTTCCTCATTTTCAAGATCAGTTGGTTTATTACCTATTGCACAGGATAAAATCTTCATTTCTTCAGTATAGTTATCAATAAGGGTAGTGAGAGTGGGGATTCTTGTCTTGTCCCTCCTATGAGGAGGGAGGCATTTGACTTTTTTTATCATTAAGTATGTTAGATGTAGGTTTTATGAGGTACCCTTTATCAGGTTGAAGAAGTTTTCTTCTATTCCCAGTTTGATGAGCATGCAGTCCTTAAAACAAACAAACAAACAAACAAAAAATTCTACAGTGTAGACTTTATTAGTGGTAGGAATTTTAGAGAAATTATTTATTTAGGCCTATATGTATGTTTACCATTCTTCTGGCATCTCCAAGGGTTCCTCTGAAGTACATCTTTTTATTTCTTCCTGAAGTACATCTTTTAGAACTTCCTTTAGTATAAGTATGTAGGTGGTAAATCTTGTAGGTTGTATTTATCTGAAGATCTTTATATCACTCTCACTCTTGCAATGTAGTATTAGTGAGTGAGTACACAGGTCTATACTGAAATTATTTTTTTAAATCACTTTGAAGATATAACAAAATCCCTTCATTATAAAATTAATTCAGATGAAACATTTCAATTGTGTAAAGAGAAAAGTGGGCTTATTGTGAAAATTAAAGAAATGAGTCATCTGAGTCTGTCTAGCTGATGAGCTAACAGTTCTAGTGGTCTGATTCTATAATTAAAATCTTTGCTCATGCTGGTTGTGGTTTGGCATCACTTGGTGGTGGTTGTTTGCTTCAAAATAAATGTCAATTCTGGATCCTGTCTCACTGGCTACAGTGGCATTTGAAAATCTGTCGACTTGGGACCAAGTTAGTCAGTCTAATCAAAGGAGATAGGGCTGGAGAAATACTGGCAATCAAGGGCTCACCCTCTGCCTCACTTTGCTAGTGCAGAGTGCTTACTTTTTCCTCGCCCAGCCTTACCCTTTCTTCCAGGTCCTCTAATCCATCCACCTAGAAGATAAAAGTTTATCCCATTCAATTTGAAAACGAGGGCAAGACAGAAGGCGGACAATCATTACTGATTAAGAGGTGATTAATCACCAATCATACTTGATCCAAATTCTCATTATAATGGGCCTTATTATCCTGACATTTCACTCATTATTTTACTGTTGTTTGGATCCCATTTGTTGCTATTAAAATATCTGCTTTTAGCTTGTTTCTTTGTAGGTTGTCTGTCTTATTTCTCTCTGGCTGTTTTAAAGAGTTCTTTTACTTTGGTGTTTTGAATTTTATGACAGGTCTCAGAAGAGCTTTTTAAATGTATTCTCCTTGTGATATTTTGTGCTTCTTGAATATGCGCATTTTCAAAAATTTGGGAAATTTTAAGCAATTTACTTTTGTAATATTGCTTCTGATTATTTCTATGTAAGACCTTTTAAGTCTAACTTCTATAATTGTTTGACATTTCTTTCATATTTTTCATTTTATTTTATTTTTTAAAGGTTTATTTTTCATTCAGCTGCCTCCTTATGTACCCTAACTGGGAATCCGATGGAGCCAAAACACAGGTTAAGTGCCCTAACCTGAAATCCAACTGGCAAGCCTTCGGTTACGGGATGACACTTCAACCAACTGAGTCAGGTGAGCCAGGGCTCTTTCATATTTTTATATCCTTATCAGTCTCTGTTCATTCTGGATAATTTTCTTAGATAGTTTACCAATGATCTATGTCCAATATGCCATTCAATCCATCCACTAAATGTTTCCATTTCAACAAATATATGTTTAATGTCTAAAAGCTTCATTTGATTATTTGGTACATCTTCTTGTTCACTACTATTATCTCTGTTGCTCATTATGATTCTATCCCTTATTTCCTTAAATATATTCTAAATAGATATTCTATATTTCGCAGCTAATAAAATTTTAATATCTGATTTTGTTGAGGGTTCTAAATATTATCTCACTGCTCACTTGTTGTGGCTTGTTTCCTTTATGCATGGTCGTTTTTGGTAGTATACTCACTTTTTAAATCTTAGTTTAGGAATCTGGTGGGCTTAATTAAAAGTATTTTTGTCAGAAAAAAATTTGTGTTTGATTTCGCTGGGAGCCATGGGTACTGCTAATTTAGAACTATGTGGGCTTTTTTTCAGTAGCTTAGGGCAAGGATCTCAAGCTCAGCTCCATCATATCACTGTTGATCTAAGTCTTATTTTCTAAGCGCAGTGCTTTTATGTGCATTTTATCAGGTTAGTCCTTCGTTCTTGTAGGGCAGGAGTTCAACTGCAGGCAGGTTTGCTTTGGATTCCGTGAGACGGAAAAACGACAGTGGAGTGTGGGAGAGGGAATGCATACCAAGTTCTTCTCCTGGCAGCAGGACCATTCATCTGCCTTCAGTCTCCAGACAAGGTACAAAGGCAGCAACAACAGAATCTGCCTTCTGGTCTCACGTGATGGGTGAGGAGGACACCGAAGCCAAAATTATCTGCCCTCTTGGGCAGCAGGGGCTCAGATAGTATACAGATGAAGTTTACATGATGGCACTGCCAAGCCAGAGTTATGTGGTAGCGTAACTCTTACATGCTAAGAAATTCTCTTAGTAAGGGTGACCTGAGAAAATGAAAATATATGTTCATGGAGGGTGGGGATCTTGGCTATGGTCAGCCTAACATGACAGTTCTTAACTGCCAATTTGAAAAATCAATTTTGTTTACTTGAGGGAGCAGAGAGCTGGAGGTGGATATGTCAGGGAGACACAGAAATTTTCTTTACTTTAAGTTCAGTAATGCATATCTATGTACTATATATATTATAATTTGTATTATATATATATATATATATATTTTTTTTATGTTCTTTTGCTCCCTGTAAGCTTTAATTGCTCATTCTTGCATTGCCTAAGGTGAAACATTAGATTGTTTATTTTAGATTTGACTTCTCTAATATACGCACTTCATGCTAAGCACTATTATCTAAGCACTGCTTCACTGTGTCCCTCAAAGTTTGAAAAATTGTATTTTCATTGAATTCAAAATGTCTTAAATTTCTCTTGAGACTTTTTCTTTGATCCATGTATTATTTAGAAGGGTGTGTTTAATCGCCAAATATTTTTTGGGGGGGGTTCCAGCTATTTTTTGTGGCCTGAAAACATAGTTTGTATGATTTCTATTATAGGTTGAGTTGTGGCTCCCCAAAATATATGTTGAATTCCTTTTTTTTTTTTTATATGTTGAATTCTTAAACCACTGCCACACTAGCCTATGAATATGGCCTTATCTGGAAATAGCATTTTTGCAGATGTAATCAAGTTAGGATGAAATCAATACAGTGGGACTATAAAGTAAGTCCCTGGCAATGTCTACTTATTGTAATATAAATGCCTGATATTAAGCTTTTGGTTGCTGAAACATCCATTTTTTAAAAAAGATTTTATTTATTATTTTCAGAGAGAGGGGAAGGGAGAGAGGCAGAGAGGGAAAGAGATATCAATGTATGGTTGCTTTACACCTGCCTCCAGCTACAAAGTCGGCTGGAGACCTGGCCTGCAACCTGGTTATGTGCCCTGGCTGGGAATCGAACGAGCAACCTTTGGGTTCGCAGGCCGGTCGGTGCCTTATCTACTGTGCCACCAGCTAGGGCCTGAAACATCCATTTTAAAGCCATCCATCTTGAATAAATACATTGCCAGCTGGATGACACAGCTACTAGCTAAACAACTAGTTAAGGAGCCAGTCCTCCCCCATCCATGAAGTTATTTTTTTAGAACTGTTTGAGTGACTACAATTTTTCCTTCCTGCACCCTAATTCCAGAATTTTAAAATTTACCAACAAAAAGTGAACCCACATAAACTTTTTAAAAAGTGAATTCACTGTGGCTGGAGGCAGGTGAAAAGCAACCATACATTGATATCTCTCTCCCTCTCTGCCTCTCTCTCTTCTCCTCTTTCTAAAAATAATTAAATAAAATCTTTAAAAAAAAAAGTGAATTCACAAAATCTTAGGCACCCCTCTTGACCCCAATAAAGGCAGAACCTAAGGTTTGTGCTTTATCTCTCTATCTTGGACCCCCCTGTGTGGCCATAGGACTTGCCATGTATCTATCCTTCAGGACTTGTGAGTAATAAGCCTTATCAGAGTTCCTTGATGGTTGTTGCTGAGGTGCATCTTGCAATCACAGTGAAAACCACAAGGTCCAGTCCAGCCACATGCTGACTTTGGCTGAGAAAATGTCTGGGGTAGAGGGATGGAGAGGAATGTTTTTGGGGGCTGGCCACAAGTAGTAAGGGCCCAGGTGAGTGCCCCTAGTCATTTCTAGTCAATAGCATCACTTTTAATAGGTTGAGACTGCCATGAAAATAGGGTCCTAAGCCATTGATTGGAGTTTTTATGATATGAAAAAATGTAAAGAAAGAGAACGCTATGTTGGTTACAGAGCCAGAGATTGGAATGATGCAGCTGAAAGCCAAGAAATGCCAAGGAGTGACAGCCACCACTACAAACTAGGAAGAAACAAGGTAAGATTCTCCCCTACAGGTTTTCAAGGGAAATATGTCCCTACCAACACCTTGATTTTGGCCTGCTAGCCTCCAAAACTGAGACAATATATTCATTTTCTGTTAAGCCACCCAGTTTGTGGTATTTTATTATAACAGCCTAAAAAAATAAACATGATTTCTATTCTTTTAAATTTATTAATGTGCACTTTATGGCCCAGAATGTGGTATATCTTTTTTTTTTTTAAGATTTTATTTATTATTTTTATAGGGAGGGGATGGGAGAGAGGCAGAGAGGGAGAGAAGAATGTGGTATATCTTGGTGGAATGTTCCATGTGACCTTGAGAAAAATGTGTATTTTGCTATTGTTGGGTGAAGTATTTGCTAAATATCAATTAGATCAGTTGGTAGTACTGTTCAGGACACTTATAGCCTTACTGATTTTCTGTCTACTTGAACTATTAATTACTGAAAGAGGGGTGGGAAAGTCTCCAAATACATTAGTGGATTTATTTGTATCTTTTTGCCTTCCTATTAGATTTTGCCTCAGGCATTTTGAGATTCATTTTTAGGTTCAGACACATTAAGGATTGTGATGTCTTCTTAGAGAATTGACCTCTTTATCATGGTTATCTGATAGAATCATAACGAAATGCTCCTCTTTGTCACTGATAATTTTCCTTGTTCTGAAGTCTTCTTTGTTTGAAATAAATACAGTTACTCCAGCTTTCTTTTGAATAGTGTTAGTGTGGCGTACTTTTCTATGTTGCTTGACTTTTTCATGTAATAATTTATCTATTTTTAATGTTTAAACACCTTGATTGATGTCTTTCACAAATCTAAAATTCACCCATGTAAAATGTACTATTCATTGGCTTTTAGTGCAATATATTCACAGTTGTGCAACCACTAATACAATCCATTTTTGAACATTTTCATTAACTTCCCCACTGCTCTCCCCCTAAATATCCCCCCCAAATGCTTTGTAATCACTTAGCCAATCCCCCATCATCTGCCAGGGCTAGGTAACCACTAATCTAATTTCTATAAATTTGCCTCTTCAGGACATTTTATATAATATGTAGTCATATTTGAATGGAATATGTGGGGTTTTTTTGTGAATTCTTTCACATAATATGTTTTCAAGATTCATTCATATTGTAGTACATCAGTACTTCGATTCCTTTTTGTTGCAGAATAAAAAATATTCCGTTGTATGAATATGCCACTTTTTATTTACCCATTACAGTTTATGATTGGTTATTTTCACATTTTGGCTATTCTGAAAAATGCTTCTAGAAACATTTGTGTACAACTTTTTGTGTGGGGAGTAAGATTTCATTTTTCTTAGGTAGTTACCTAGGGGTGGGTTACTGGATCATGTTGTAACTCTACGTGTAAACTTTTGAGGGATTACTAGACTTTTTTCCACAGTGCCTGAATAACTTCATATTCCCACCAACAGTACATGAAGGTTTGAATTTCTCCATAGTCTCTCCAACACTTGTTATTGTCTGTCTTTTTGGTTACTGTATAGTCATTTTAGTGAGTGTGAAGTATTAGAAATGGACCTGCTTTCTTTGGTTGAAACCCCTCCCTGCCAACTTAAGAATTCACTTATTTATCTTTTTGTCTTTCTAAAAAGTAAACTTTATTGAAATGTTACTCATTTTATAATAAAAAAAAACATTAAGGGTACAATTTGTTGAGTTTAACAAATTTATAGACTATGTAACTGAAACAGGATACAGAGCTGGGAAGTGATCCCCAAAGTTCCCATAGTCCATGGTTTGGGGGATGGGGAAAGGAGATGATACAACTTTTCAGGTACTTGGCATATCTGGCAAGCCAATAGCTAGATAATAGATGTGCTACTGCCCCAGGGCAAAGGTGTACATGACTTTCAGGATTTAAAAGAAGGGCAGGCAACCCTGAGAAGAGGAGCATGATGGAAGTGAGCCATGATGTAGAAGCATGTTGCAGCAGCCACTGAGGAGGAGCAAACTGTCATGCAGTTTGTAGTCAGGATTCAGTCATGTGGCCTGGGTCAAAGCAAGCATGCTGCTGCTCTGATCATGCCCATTCCAGCTGTTTCCAAAGCCACCAAGGACTCTGCCTTGCAGACCCAGACTCTATCCGAACTCTTGGAATTCGAGCTGTATGGTGAGGACACTCCTTTAGGACTTTTCTGGACTTTTCCACGACCCAGTGTAACACTGCACGTGCTTTTCTGGACTATAATACAGAGTCTGATGACAACATACCCCAGATCCTAAAAAAGCGAGCTAACGAAAAAGGAATGGAGCGCTATTGGGCTTGGTGTTGGCTAATAGACTTTTGGGGAGCAAGGGAAGTACTGGGTCTGGTGGAAGCACAGGGCTCCAAGCAGAAGTGCTCCCAGCACCGCCCCCACCCCAAGTTGAATATTATAAATAGAGACCGGTTTCTCTCAACACTATTAGTTGGGTCCTACTCCAGGGCGCCAGGGTGAACAGGCCATGGTTTGCCCAGTAAGGTAACTACCACCACAATCAACAGATAACATCTATTATCCCACAAAGTATGTTTGTGCCATCAATGTACTATCAGGGTCCCATCACTGTTAAGCCCTCCCCCACTTAATTTGCGTCAGGGCAGCACCTCAGCTTCTGAGGCGCCAGGCAACCTGCTGTCCCATCCCTAGCTTGGGGGCAACAGCGGCCCGGCGTCACCGCCCCCCCCAGGCTCCGCCCAGCCCCGCACGCGATCAGTGTTACCAACAGCTGGAGAAGGAAGTCCGCCTCCGAGACGTGGTGGCTCTCGCGGTAAGTTACCTCGTTGCCTGGGTGACGCGTCTGCGTGCTAAAGATGGCGGGGCGAGGTCCTGGGCTTAAGGCCGGTTGGACTCCAAATTCTTGGGCATGGACTAGGTTTTGGGGCGGAGGAGGCTGGAAGGGGAGGAATGCTGCATCTCTTTTATCTCTGGGTCTGAAAGTCGCTGTCTCTTTTACAGAGAAGGACTGTTTCGGGGGCTGCACTGCCGCCACGCGTTCAGCCACCTGCGACACCTCCGCGAGACTTCCTCGCCAAGGAGGAAGAATATAAGTAAGAAATTTGGCGATTCGTCTTTTCCTTCTCTCTTGGCCTAAGTGAAGCTGCTTAACAAGTACTTTTACTGGCAACGGGATCTGTGGGACCAGTCACTGCCCAGCATTATCTTATTTTTAACTTGAGTTCGCCTTCGACATAGGTGTTGGAAGTGGGTGAAAATGAAGTGGGTGAAAATTAAATTTCACCCAAGTGAACATGTTCGTCAGTAAGATAACTGTTAGACGTGGTTTTGATATTAGGAATTGCCATGAATAGTTCAGTTTCTAGTTTAAGGAATTCCATTTAATTCCACGTTCCTACAGTTGATGTCTGTGAATTTCTCTTAGGCTTGGTTTCTAAATGGAAAGCCTATTTCTCAGAACATTTGGAATTACTATTCTTGCCCACAGTTGCTGGAGTTGGGAGAAGGTTTTCCTTTCTTTAGCTGCTCAGAGTAATTACAAACTGTCCTGGCAACAAGTGCTTACGTTCTTGAACTCGCCATCTGCCAGTTTTCACACAGGTGCCAGGAGTAAGCTTTTAATTTGATCAGGTCATTCCCTTGCTTAAACCCTTGCAGTAGTTTCATGTTGAACTTCAAAAGCTCTGTCAGATCTGGCTCCTACACATCTTGTTTGATCTTGTGCTGTCTCCTTTATGCTTGCAGCTCTCCAGCCTACTGACCTTTCAGTTCCTCACGCTTTTCCCTTCACTTTCCTTGAGGGCAGCCACACAGCCCTTCTTATAGAGTGTTCACAGTGACCTTCCTTGATTATGCTCAGTAGGCTCCTGTGTTACTCCTTTTTTCATTGTCTAACTAATTTTTATTTCCGTTTAGCATAGAAGTAGGTTCATTTGTTAGTTTACTTTTCGTCTTTTTTCTCCAGTGGATGCTGAGTTCCACAAGGTCCAAGAGCATGTCTTTTATTGTATATACCCTTACAACAAAAATTATGTTTTTTAATAGTTCACTTTCTTTTTAAAGCAACACAGTTTAAAATTTGGAACACATTCTGGCAGTTCTTTAAACAGTTAAACAGTTACCATGTAATTTATACTTAAAATTAAAGTATAGCCCTGGCTGGTGGCACAGTGGATGAGGTGCCCGCCTGCAAACCCAAAGGTCGCAGGTTCGATCCCCCAGCCAGGGCACATAACCAGGTTGCAAACCAGGTCTCCAGTCAGGTCTGTGGCTGGAGGCAGGTGAAAAGCAACCATACATTGATGTCTCTCTCCCTCTCTGCCTGTCTCTCTTCCCCTCTATCTAAAAATAATGAAATAAAATCTTAAAAAAAAATGGAAGTATATTTGAAGTTACAACTAATCTGTACTCTCTCTAGATGAACGAGACACAAGCCCCCTTGCCATAGCATGTAGGAACATAATCATTCCTCTCTATTTGATTACATGGATCTATTCCACTTTAAGACTGTACTTAAGCAACAAATTTGTCATCTATATACAATTCAGAATGAGCTGTGCCCAACTCAAGACAGTTACTTTCATCACCATACGCCAGAAGGCACTAACTGCCTGTATTGGTTAGTTTAATTTGCTTATCTAAGCGTATATTTTATAACTGGCTCTGGCTGAGTTTATTGTGGTGAGTTTATTGTGGTAAGATTGGTATACAACAGTAGATTGTATATGTGAGGTTTGTCCCACAAGTATCAGCTTCGCAAACTGTTTTACTTATATTGACATTTGGTTGGGTACTTTCGGGACATCATGTATCAGGTGTCCAACATTCAATACTCAGTATTAGTATATACTACAGAATGATCACCACTGTAAGTTTTAATTACTCCCTCTCCTAACCCCTACCCCTCTGGTACCTGCCTATCTGTTCTTTGCATCTATGATTTTTGTTTTGTTTGTTGGTTTTGTTGTCTCTTTTTCAGTTCTAAACTATAATGATATTTGTCTTTGTCCATTTTTGAAGGCAAAAATATGAGTTTGTAACACAGTATTTTGCCACGTGTTGTTTTGATGTTGAGCATATTGTGATGTCTTTTCAATTAGCTGAACCCAGGACTTCCCAGGGATTTCAATCCAGAATAAGAGTAAGTAATCAGGCCCTGGCTGGTGGCACAGTGGATAAGGCACCGGCCTGTGAACCCAAAGGTTGCTGGTTTGATTCCCAGCCAGGGCACATAACCAGGTCTCCAGCCAGGTCCATAGCTGGAGGCAGGTGAAAGGCAACCACACATTGATGTCTCTCGCCCTCTCTGCCTTTCTCCCTTCCCCTCTCTCTGGAAATAATAAATGAAATAAATAAAAAAAGAGTAAATAATCACTGAGAGGATAGACTAAGGAACATGCTGACTATTGAAGTCAATAGATTTTCCAAGCTTCTTATGTATATCATAAAACCAGAGTGCTAGACAATAAGATTATGTGATCATTTTAAGTGGTCTTGATAACTGGTAGGGCTAATCTCCACACCACTGCCACCTGTCCAACTCCCTGTCTGTAAATGCCAATTACATTGTATTTATATATTAATTTTTAGAGAACTGTCATCTTTATGGTTATTGAATCTTTTTACAAACATGGTACATTTCCATTTACACATGGGTTAATAGTATTTTATCATATTACTACATTAAAGTCTTGCATATATAATGTTTTGAGGCTCCTTATAGTTTTTGTTGCTATACAAATGGCTCTTTTTCCTACTATATTTTCTAATTAGCTAGATATGTAGGAACATTGATTTTTGTATATTGACCCTAACACCTATATATATAGATAATAGATCATCAGCTCTGCTTAACATGTTTTTTCTTTTACGTCATATCATTGCTGTCACTTATTACAGTGAAAGGTTGCAAAGCAAAATCAGCAATGGGAAAAGGTTCATGAAAGGAAGTTTGGAGAAAACCAGGCAAAAGCTTTTTAGAGTCTTCTCTTGGAGGTTTTTAAAAAATCATGAATGAATATTGGCTTTTTTAAAATTCTTTTTCTGTATCAATTTATATGATCATATATACTATATATATATATGCATGTGTGTATGTATATATATAAGGTGTGCCCAATCAATTGGCAAAATTTTAGTAAAATAACATACAAGTGTTATATTTTGAAATCAATTTATTCTTATATGTAAATACATGAACATAGTCATTTTTAAAAATTGTTCAAAAAGTCTCCATTTGCTGCAGTAATAGACTCATTTCTTAACTTCAGAATCTTGAGCATGCTTTCATTAACTTTTCTTTATCCATGGACATCATCATGTTTTTAATCTTAGCTTTAACAGCCTCTTTATTGGAATGAGATTGTTTATTAACTTCTCTCTCACAAATGCTCCATACACAATAGTCTAAAGGATTTGCATCTGGTGAACTAGGCAGCTAGATTTCCTTTGACCAGAACTCAGTAACACTGACACTGAGAAATTCTTGCACCTTGTTGGCATTATGAGCTGGTGCACCATCTTGTTGGAAGATAAAATTATGTCCGTTTGTGACTTGCTTCATCCATGGTACAACTACTCTTGAAACATCAAGGTATAAACAGCAGGCACCTTAAAACCTTGTGGAAACAAATGCAGGGTCGTGATATCTCCTTCATGGCTGACAATACCTAACACTTATCACTGTAGCAGGAAATTTCATTTTCATGATAATGGGACTTCATCAAGATTCTCACAGAGCCACATTTTGTTTCTTCTGTTGACTCTTTGGTCCTGCTGAAAATTCTTTTCATTGGAGGAAGAAAATCAGAGGGTTTTTTTCTTTGGGATTGTTCAGTTTTGTTAGCAGTTTCCTTGCCTTTTCAAAGCACTGTTCCTTTGTCTGCTGTGTCATCAACTGGCCTCTTCTAAGAACATAGGATTTGTATCTGATATCTTATCTTCAGCAATACTCTTGGGAACCATTGCATCCAATATCTGCAGTTCTCTTGCTATGGAGTGCATTGACTTTCCTGGATCTTCATTGATGATCTCCTGGATTCTGTATTCAATATCTGGACCTGTGTGGTCCTTGCATTCCTAATGCATTTTCCTTGTTGGTGTGGTGACATCAGGATCAGCATCATACACCTTCTTCATATTGTCAACTATAGGTAAGGAGATGTTATTGAAGTCTGCAATTTCCCTAGCAGTTTGCCCTGCACGAAGTCCAGAAATGATGGTTGCTCTCAGAATTTAATACTTTATATCTGAAACAATGATGTTGAATCATAACCTTAGAAATACAGTTTTTCAAAATTAATAAGTATGTGAAATGAGATGTAACATTATTGCTATTTATCATGTGCACCCTGTATTATACATGTTTATTTAGTTTGTTAAAGTGGGGATTACATTAATTGATTTTTGCAGGTTGAACTAACCTTGCATATCTTGAATAAATCCTTCTTGGATGTGGTATATAATTGTTTTTATACATTGTTGGATTTTATTTACTAATATTTTGTTAGGATCTTTGCACCTATTGCACGAGAATACTGATCTGTGGTTTTCCTTTCTTGTAATGTCTTTGTCTGGTTTTGGTATTATTTTTATTCTGGCCTTGTGAGATTAGTTGGGGAATGTCCCATCTGCTTCTAGTTTCTGGAAGAAATTGTCGAGTATTGGTATCATTTCCTTCTTAAATATTTTAGTACATTTCACCAGTTAAAGTATCTGGGTCTTGCTTTGGGAGTTTTATTATTACTGAATTAGTTACTTTAATAGATATACGCCTCTTCATATGATCTGTTTCTCCATGTGAATTTAATAGTTTGTATCTTTTAGGGAATTGATCTGTTTCATCTAAGTTAATCACTTTTGTGGGCATAAAGTTGTTCATAGCATTCTTTCATTATCTTGTAATCCATGGGGTCAGTAGTGACAACTTTTTAAAAAAATTGTAATGTTAGTATTTTGTGTGTTCTCTTTTTTTCCTTGGTTACTTTAGCTAGCATTTTATAAATTTTTTGATCTTTTCAAACAATTAGCTTTGATTTCATTGATTTCCTCCATTGTTTTTATTTTAAATTTCATTGATTTCTGCTCTAATTTTTATTACTTGTTTTCTTCTACTTCCTTTAGGCTTAAATTGTTCATTTTCTTGTTCCTACAATGGAAGCTTAGATTATAGGTTTTAGAGCTTCTTTTCAATATATGCATTTAATGTTATGAATTTCTCACCAAGCTTTGTTTTTACTGCACCTCACACATTTTCACAAATCGTATTTTTATTTTAATTTAGTTAAAAATATTTTTAGATGTTCTTTATCTTTTGATCCATGAGTTGCTTATTAGTATGTTTTTTGTTTAATTTCCAAATATTCAACTATTTTCTATTTATCTTTCTATTTTTGATTTCTAATTAAATTGAATTATGTATGTAAAATACTTCATATGATTTCTACTCTTTTAAAATTGTAAGGTGTATTTTTTGGACCACAATATGGTCTATATTAGTGAATATTACTAATATATATCCTTAGGAGGATGTATATTCTGTGTTTGTTAGATGGAATATTTTATTTTCATTCCATATTCTTAAGTTAAAAAAGCTTTTCCAGTTTTATGACCTATAGATTATTTTATCTACTGCCACAGTCTCTTGTTTCTATCCTCATCAGTAGTGCGGCAGATACCTTTTGCCATGGTGAAGAGAAACTGTCTTTGCCAGTGATAAAGATAATGGTGAGCTGGGGGCCAAAGCCTTTGATATCTTTCACATGAACCACATTAAAAGAATCAGAATGTTTCTGTCTGTTGGTTAACACAATTCTTCCTAGGTTAGCACCTCTGGCTACCACCATACACAGTCTCCAGAACAATTTGAATTGTGTCATTCACCTTGATGATGAAATGAGGGTGGCGAATGATATTAGCATCATGAGTAACCAGACAAGAGATTCCTTTTGGGCCCACAAAGATCTTTCTTACTCTGCACAACTTGTACATGGCCTCCTCAGGTATGATGTAATAAACAGCAAAGCAAACCTTGATGTCATAGATCAGATAGAAATTCTTTCTGATTTTGCTGATGATATCCATAAAACCAGTAGCGTAGATTGTATCAGTTCAGACCTTTCTTGAGAGCTGCTGCGCACCTTTCAATGCTCCTTGGGACTGAAAGAGTTGGATTCACTCCAAGTTCTAGCACTGGGGTAGCAGAGTGCTGGAAATGCACCAGGGGCATATGGGGAGGAACTGAAGTGTCTGTTATCAGGGAGAGGCCACTTTCTCTTAGATAGCAGTGCTGGCAGAGGCCATTGTTCCTTTTCTAAGCTCTTCCCCCACAGAGCTGGCAGGCTGGCTCCATATCTGAGTCTCCATCAACCTCTCTACTTTTATCCATTCCATAGAGTCCCTTGGAATTTTTATAAACAGTTATATCATATGCAAATGAATGATTATTTTGTCCCTTTACAATTTCTCATGTATCTTTTTTTCCTCTCAATCTGGTTAGAGCCTCCAGTTCAATGTGGAATAGAAATGTGGTGAGCATCTTTATCTTGGTTATGATTTTTAAGGAGCTCACTTTTAGTAATGTATCACTGTGTTTGAAGTTTGTTATAGAGTTATGGTGGATTTCTTTTATTAGGCTGTTTCCCTTACTTCCTACTTTGAATGAATGTTAAATCTTATCAAAACTTTATTCCCCAAATTAATTTAGGTGATGAAATGTTTTTTCACCCCCTTGTTTAATGTTTTAACATAGTGAACTGCAAAGGCAGGTTTTAAAAATTTTTCTTTTAAAGACTGCTAAATATGATTGCTTTCATTTTATGTAAGTTTTTTTTACATCTATGAATAAAAGTAAAATTGGTCTTTCACATTGTTCTAGTTCTTTCCTTTCTGGCTTTGATACCAGCATTATCCTTCTAAGCTGAATCTTTTTCTATTTTTAAACAGTTCTGGTTTCGGAGACTTGTTTTATCAGTGATCATCGGCTTTTTGGTTAAAATTGTGAAACAGTCTGGTGTGGAATTTTTTTTGCCTATCAGTTTAGTTTCTTTAATAATTGTTGCTTCTAGAATAAATTTTGGTTATTTGATAGTTTTCTAGAAAAGTGTTGTAAAATATATTAAAGTTATTCTAATTATCTCATGTTTTAAATATTAAATGTGTCTGTAACCTAATACACACCTTTGGGGGGGACTTCCCAATATTTATGTATTATATTAGTTTTTCAGATCCTTAACTTTTTTATTGCTAATCTATGTTTAAAATTTTTTTTCATTAGTTTTAGCTTTTATTTTATCTCTTAATTGTGGTGGATTTTTTTTCTTTTGGTTGTATTTTTCTAACTTTTTAATAAATACATTTAAATTCTGTAAATTTCTTCCCAACTCTCTGTATTGCAGGACCTGTTTTGATATGTATTTCTTTTGTGGTAATTGGAGAGCTTTAAATATTTTATGACTTTCATGCCAATTATTTAAAAAGTGTATTTTTAGTTTCTAAGTATGTTTCTTCTCATTTTAATTTTAATTTATTTTAGCTGCATTATAGACAGAGAAGGTATAGAACACTGATTTTCAAAATGTTATTGAAACTCATTTGTGATCAGGTACAGTACATGCTCACTATTTAATAATATTCTTTGATAGAGAGTGAATTACTATTTGTTGACTATCTGTTAGATCAAGCTAATTAATTTTCAGGTACATAACATAAGCATACCATCATTTTTTTCCCTACTTGCTGCATTGGTTTCTGTTAGAGATGCTAAAGTCAACTATAACTGTAACTGAAGAATAATTATTCATGTAATAGTATCCATTATTTGGGGGATATATTATGTTATTTAAATCTAGAAATGAGTTATTTCTTTCATTATTATGTAGTATATGCTCTTTCTTTGTTTGTTCCTTTATATTCAAACTTTTTATGTCATTTACCTTTAAGAGAATATTCCTTTTATACTGTTCTGATGATTTCTACTTTCTAATAAGTGAATTTATTTATATTATTTTGTTTGTTAATTTGAAGTAGTTTTGGCCATTATATTTTTTGTGTTTTATATTTACTATGCTTTTTCTTTTCTTCTTCTTCTTCTTCTTCTTCTTTTTGGTGCTTCTGTTGTATTGAATGAGTTTATACTTTCTTTTATTTTTCTTTTGCTGGTTTGGAAAGACCTCACACTGCTTTAACTTGGTCAGGTATTAGATATTTTACTTCTTTTTCATTTGAATACCCCTATCTGTTCTTTTTATAGTCTGTACTAATTTGGATTTATTATTATGTTTTCTAATTTCTTTGCTTATCGTGATTCTTTTTTTCCAGGTTTGATTTATTTTCTTCCTGAAGTGTATATCCTTCATTACTTCTCTCTATGAGAATTTGAGTCTTAAATTCTCCAGTCTTTTCTGAAGAATTTCTTACTTTATACTTATTCTTCAAAGACAGTTTAGTTGAAATAGAATTCTAGATGGCCAGTATTTTTCTTTCCACAGTTCAGTAAAGATGCCATTTCATTGTCTGTTGGAATATAGAGATGTTGATGAGTCATGTACTGTTAGCTTTTTAGACAATCGAGCTGGTAGACTATCTGTTCTTATTAAATATTTGATTTGGTAGTTTAAAGAAAATTCTCTTGGTCTTTGAAGTTTTGTGGTCTCACTATGAAGTATACAGATGTGCATTAGTTTTCTTAATTCTGCTTGAGATTCATATCTTTCTTTGTTTCTAGGAAATTCTCCACAGTATGTCTTCAAATATTGACATTTCCTCCTTATCTGGGATTTCCTTCTGTACCTTCTCTTATGTAGATATAAATCTGTCTTTGTCATATAGTCTGTCTTTAATGGATGTTAACCATTCTTTCATACTTTTGACTTTCTATTTCTCTGTTCTTCCTTTTAGGTGATTTCCTTGTATCTGTCTTCTAATTCATTATTCCCCCTTAAGTTCACTCTGTTGTTCACTGTTCCGTTGAGTTTGAATTTTTAATTTCAATGAGTGTTTTCATTTATGTAATTTCTACTTTATTCTTTTCTGTATTCAGTGTTCTTTTGTAATAATGTCTGGTTCTGACCTAATGGTTTCTATTCTTTTCTATTCTTGCTTTTTTTTTTTTTTTTCTTAAATGAAAAATGCATATTTAAAATTTTTTTTTAAGATTATTTCATTATCTTTAGTTCTTGTACAAATTTTGTTGCATCCGTCAATCCTCCCTCTTGGTGACTTGTTTCTTTATGCAATGCAATTTGTTATCTTTGTGAAGTCATCTTTCATAGGGTTTACTTTCTGAGAGTGCTATATATGTTACAGATGAGTAAATGTCTTTAAGTGTGGTTTTGCATTTAGCTTATCAGTTTCTTTACTGGTTAGGCAAACTTTTCTATATTAAAGTTTTGTCATAAAATCTCAAGACCATCTGGGTAAGATGAATTTGGACCACATTCCTGTATGTTCTCACTACTCATAAGAGAATCTTTTTCATCTATGGCTATAGTTTCATTTCTGCTTGCCTAAGGTTATGGTTAGTGTGTTTTACATCATTTTTTAGCTGTTAAGCTGTTTTGTCTTCTGTTCCTGTTAACTGCTCTCATTTTTAGTTGCTCCTTTATTCTTGGTGTCAAGGTATTTATCTTGCCTGAGTTTGAGCTTAGCAGTATATCCTTTATTATGTTATATCCAGCATTTCTATGGGTTTTGAGCAGAACAAAAGCCTTCTGAATCATCTTGGCCTACTAATCTTGGTCAACCAGAAGCTTCTAATGGTTTTTGTTAGAGATGTATAAAACCTCAGATAATTCTACCTTAAATGGAACTTTAAGTGTTTATTTAATTGTTTTCTTTTGATTAACTTATCCTAA
Source organism: Noctilio leporinus (assembly GCA_004026585.1). Lineage (NCBI taxonomy): Eukaryota > Metazoa > Chordata > Mammalia > Chiroptera > Noctilionidae > Noctilio > Noctilio leporinus. The sequence goes on from PVIW01010307.1 coordinate 24,752, forward strand.
GATGTAAAAATATTTCCTAAAACATTGAACTGTTTTAAGAAGGGATATGTTACTGATTTTTTTTGGATGGAGAATTGGTGTTGCAAGTGGTTTTTATTGCGTCTGAATCACACATCTAATAAAAACAAACAATAAAATATCTTAAAAACTGATCAACATATTTTCTTCATATAACTTCAAAAGCTCCTACATGGTCTAGAAAATTTTAAAATTCTATGAATAGAATAAAAAAGTTACAGTTATGTGCTTTAGAATATGTTTATTATAGTGTTACTTTTTTTTTTTTTTAGATTTTATTTATTATTTTCAGAGAGAGGGAAAGGGAGAGATGCAAAGAAGGGGACAGACATCAGTGTGTGGATGCCGTCCACCTACCTCCAGCTACAGACCTGGTGGGAGACCTGGCTTGCAAGCCAGTTATGTTGCCTTGGCCAGGAATCAAACCAGCGACCTTTGGGTTCACAGGCCAGCACCTTATCCACTGTGCCACCAGCCAGGGCCCTATAGTATTACTTTTAAAAGTGAAAAAGGGGACTTGAACTAACAATAGGAATAGATCAATACATTATGTTAACTTCAACTATTAGAGTTTTTATATCCGTTTAAGGCACTAATTATAAACAGATAAACATATATCTTCTATTTGTTACAGGAAAACATAGTACAGAATTATACATATATTACTGTAAAAAAAAGTAAGAGAGAATACAATATGTCACAGCAATACCGCAGACCAAAGCAAACCTCTCTCCTACCCTTCCTCACCCCTATCCCCAGTTGGACTTTACCCCAAGAAGATGAAGAATGGAATTGAGTTGAACCCACCAATTTATCCTTCCCAAAGATGTCATTCTGCCTGAAGTGCGGGTCAGAGAGGGGCTAGGAGTTACACTGTTTGAAGTTCGACCACCAAAAAAAAAAAAAGGAATCATGGGGAGTTGGAGATTAAGTGTTCTAATAGCAACGTTAATTTTAGAATAAAATGTTGTGTTTGTTTTGGAATTTGTTGATTAGCTAAAGTGTAGTTACTGAAATTTAATTACTTGTATTTTTGTTAGAATCTTTAGTATCCCAATCAGTCAATTATTTTCTGCTTTTAGGCGTTTAAATGCAGAATTGGAGGCCAAAACAGCTGATCTGGTTCGACAAGCTGAGGAAGCAATAGTAAGTAAATGTTGTTTGTAATTTCTGTAAGTGTTAGATTTTTAAATTTTTAATTCAATTTATAACATACATACCAAAAATGCACAAAGCGTAAATTTTCAGTTCAGTGATCACAAATTGAACATGAATATAGTACATAGGTGGCTATGTGTATATATGCATGTACTGTATGTGTTTTTGATAAGCACACATTTTCTAAAAGCCACTGAAGATGTTTTCTATTTATTGTCCAATCTAAAGTAAACATTAATGTTTACTAATCCTTTCCACTATTTCAAGATTAATATTTGACAGTAGCTGTGTAGAATTAACACAAGTAATTTTGTAAGGAAAATAAAATAATCTCGGGGCAAAAGTTAAAGGATTAACAGTCATCGATCATCAGATCGTAATTTGTTTCTTACTCAGATGGTAATTTGTTTCTTAAATTCTGCAGTTGGTTATAACTTAAATACTTAAGGCTAGACTATAATCAGATTTATAGTTAGGAAAAATGTAGTGAGGTTATAACACTAGACAATGTAAGTGTATTTTGCCAATTTTACCAGATTGGTTATTCCAGCTTTAAGCAACCATTCTTTAGCATCAGCATTCCCATTATTAATTGATAGTATGTGGTAACATTCCTTAGAGGAATAAAGTGACTGCTTTCAAACATTTTTTTTTTTAAAGATTTTATTTCATTATTTTTTCAGAAAGAGGGGAAGGGAGAGAGGCAGAGAGGGAGAGAGAGATCAATGTATGGTTGCATTTCACCTGCCTCCAGCCACAGACCTCACTGGAGACCTGGTTTGCAACCTTGTTATGTGCCCTGGCTGGGGAATCGAACCTGCGACCTTTGGGTTCTCACGCTGGCACCTTATCTACTGTGCTACCAGCCAAGGCAAACATTCTTTTTTTAGTTCTTACTTTAATTATAATTCTTTCTTTTAAACCCCACCCTCCACCCCACCCTGGAGTTGATGGGGGGCAGGGAAGAAGAGGCAGATTTTATTTTAAGGCATTTGTACAGATTCATCATTATTTGTTAGTTTAGAATAAGGAAATACACACACATACACATATACACACACAACATTTCAGGTAATATATTTAGGTAATGGTTTCAGATTTGCTAGTTGCATTTGTAATTAAATATTTCACTAAAAAAGAAGTATTTTAATTATGTCTTTTAGTTTTTGCCAGTGTCTGAAGTCAGAAAATACTTGAACAAAGAAACCCAAAGTTATAATAGAATGAGATTAATGTTCAATCTAATGAGAACATTAATGTTTACTAATTAATGTATTCTGCTCCAAGAGCCGTCTAATAAGGACCTCTTTATTTATTTATTTACTTGAAAAAAAGAGTAGAGTAGGAAGCTGGGAAGGACTGGGAAAAAGGAGAAGGCATTCCTGTCCTCACAAAAGCTAATGAATATAATTTTTGCCACACTGAATATTTGTTTATTCACTTTCATTTCTTTGTGTATCTTTGCCAAAAGGTTTTACTCTTTTTTTAGCCTTTTTGTATTCTTAACATTGAAGTTTTGTGTGATTTGTGACAAGTTTTTTGACCATTAAGCAGACTTATGTTTTCATTTCTTCTGAGTATAATTTTCTTTGCATATTATACAAGATGGAAGACTCACTCTAATGTAGTGTGGAAGCAGGAGTTGGATAAGATCATGTAATGGCATTGACACTTACATTTTTTCCTTAGAATTGATTTTCTTAACCTAGAATGGATTAAAGGTGAAACTATATTGAAACTACATTGTAACAGACCTTACTTTCATACCATAGTGTTTAGAATTCTGTTCCTTAATTTCATGGAAACTATGAAACAGCTCTGAAATGATGAGTGATCAGAAAGATACTTGAATGAATACTACTATCATAGGTTTTTTCTTATGTGACATATCTTTACTTACCTAGAGAGAACAGCAAGAAGTACAATCTCAGCCTATTTCAACACAAATTAAATCATATAAGGAGGAAGGTGATTACAGTTCAAGGTAAGTCACTTGAATTCTCAAAACACCTTTTTTTTTTTTTTTTTTAATTCTTTAACTGGGTCGCCTTTTTCATTCATGTCCTCCACCCCCCTCCCACCTGCCAACTGTCAAAATGTTCTGTTTCTGCTCTGCTTCATTTATTTTGTTTTTTAGATTCAGTTGTTGATATGTATTTATTACCATTTTACTATTTATATTTTTGATCTTTTATTTCCTCCTTCTTAAAAAGACCCTTGTAACATTTCATGTAATATTGATTTGGTGGTGATAAATTTCTTTACATTTTTCTTGTTTGGGAAGTTCTTTATATAAAATATAAATGATATGAAAATAAGAAGATAAAAATTGAAAAAGAAACCCTGGCTGGTGTGGCTCAGTGTATTGAGCACTGGCCTGCTAACCAAAGGGTTATCTGTTCAATTCCCAGTCAGGACACATGCCTGGGTTGCAAGCCAGATCTCCAGACAGGTCTCCAGCTGGAGGTACTTGAAAGGCAACCATACGTACATTGATATTTCTCTCCTTCTCTTCCTCCCTCCCTTCTCCTCTCTCTAAAAATAATAAATTAAATCTTAAAAAAGAAAAAAAGAATCATCAATAGATACTAAATCTAAGAAAAATTTGTAAAAATTAAAAAGAGGGATAAGAAAAATAGATAAAAAATAATAAGAAAGAGAAAGAGAATAAAAGAAAAAGGACAGAAGAAAGAATATGAAAAGAAATAAGGAAAAAGGAAAATGAAAAAAGAATAAGAAAAAATAGAATGAGAAAAGGAATGATAAAGAAATAGGAAAAATAGAAAAAAAGAAAACAATTTTTAGAAGTGGAATTTGTCTCAGCAGAGTTTAGTTAGTGCCTACTGCGATCTCTTTGGTTATGCTGTTTATGAAGCTTTTTAGGTCGAGCTCTGAGGTGGTCTGAAGCTAGCCACTCAGTGGGTGTATTGGTTCTGGGTCTCTTGGGAGGGACTGATGTAAGCCAAACTACGCCTGCCCCTTGGCAACCTGTTTGAAGCTACAAGTGATCTATTGTTTGTGGCCACCTCTGCTGGGCTTGGCTGTGCACTGGAAGGATCAAACTGTGCCTCAAGGCTGGCTTTTAGCAGCACTGGGCCCAGGGGTGACAGCAAACGCCCCAAGGCACACGGGGACCTGCTGCCTTCTGCCTCTCCCTGCTGGCTGGCTGTTATTTAGTTACTAAAAAGGCTCAGTTACTGAAAGATCCTGTGGCAGCCTTTGGGAGGACGGAGGTATTGGATTGGATCGCCTATGAGGGGAGGTGCCAATTCAGACTTGGGGGAAGATGGTGAGTGTGATTCCCCACTCCAGAGGCACATGTCTGCATCCTTCCTAGGTTTTTCCTTGATGTTAGTAGGGTGGAGCCCCTATTTATTAGTCAAGCTCGAGGGTCCTATGGAGCCTAGAGGTTGGGTCTGCCAGAAGCAGAGAGGGTGTTTCTATTTGATCTTCTGTGAGTGGGAAGTGCCATTCAGCTTCAGGGGTGGTTGGGAGATGGCCCTGCCCCAAAGCCAGTCACTGACACCTCCTGAGTCTACCCAGAATTCTGTGCCTCAGCTTACGCCACTGACTCTTCAGCATGTAATAACAGCCAAGTGGTGGGGCAAGAGAAATTCCAGAGGGTGGGCCAATGACTCCTCCCCAAGGCCCTGGGAGGGCCTTGTTCCACCCAAGAAAGACGGCTGCTGCAGTAGTGGGGGGTGACCCAGTACTGCCATCCTGCAGCTGTGAGAGAAGGTCAGCTACTTTGCCGCTGCCTTGATGCTCTCCAGATTCTTTTTTCTTTTTGTTGTTCTGATTGGGTATTTTTTGCTTCCTTATATTCCAAATCTCTTATTTGATTCTGTGCTTCATCTACTCCACTGCTGATTCCCTGTAATATATTCTTCATTTCTGACTGGTTGTAGATGCTTTCTGTCTTTGCCTTTGTTGAAGCCCTCACTAAATTCATGGAGATTACTTATAACCAGTGTTTTGAACTCTGCATCTAGTAGATTGCTTGTTTAGTTTAGTTTTTTTTGTTTAGTTTTGTTTAGTTCTTTTTGTGGAGTTTTGTTCTGTTCCTTCCTTTGGGATGCATTTCTTTGTCTTCTCACTTTGGCTCTTTTTTTTTGTTTGTTTCTATGTATTGGGTAGAGCTACTGTGTCTCCTGGGCTCGGTAGTGTGCCCTAATGTAGTAGGTGTCCTGTAGGGTTCATTGCTATTGGTTGAGCCTTGATTGCTATTGGCATGTTAGGAGGTATGTTACCCTCAGGCTGACTGGCTGCTAGAACTGGCTGTGTCCGCTGGCCACTGCGGAGGATAGCTATGCATGGGCCCACTGCATGAGAAGGACTGACTTAGCAGGGCTCTGGTGCCTGCTGCGTCCTCCCCATGAATGTGTTTTTCGCGGAGGTGGTTGAGTGGTGCTTTGATGTGGTCTGAAGTTGTCACCCGGGGGGAATTGGCTCAGGGGCCTCCCTAGGGGTGCAGTACAGGCCAAGGGTCAGTCACTGTCTTTGTTCTGCCCAGGGCTACCTGCCTGAGTTACAAAGTGACCTTCGGATGGCTGCTACTTGAGCTAGGCTTGGAGGTGCTCTGGTGAAGCCAAGCTGTGCACTAAGCCCAGCTGTTAAGTGAACGAAGTGCCTGGTCCACTTAGCTCGAGTTATGGGCTCTAGCTACGGGCCTCTAGTTCATGCTGAGGCCAGATGCTGCTTGTTTGAGAGATTTTAAGAAAGTGTGAAGCATAAGCCAAGACAGGCTATTTGTGTGGAAAAGCCCCTGGAGACAGCTTGGGTGGGCCCACAAGTTGGGTGGGGTCTCGGGGAATGCAGTGCATGGAAAACAGTGTGAGCGTGGTGAGTCAGCTATGGCACCCCTCGCTGGCTCTGTGGGGCAGGGTCTCGGAAAAGGAACTATGGCCTCTGTCAGCACTTTTTTAAAAACTTTAAAACATTTATTGATTTTAGAGAGAGACAAATGGGAAGGGAGAGGGAGAAACATTGATTTGTTGTTCTACTTTTTGACGTACTCATCGGGAGGGTCTTGTATGCACCTGCATCCTTGGCATATCAGGATCATGCTCTGAACAGCTAATCTCCCCAGCCAGGGCTCTGCCATCACATTTGTCTGACTGAAAGTTGCTCCCTGCTGTCAGCTCTTGTCCTGATGCCAGATAATTCAGTTCCTCCCTTTATGTTTCCCTGGTTCCTTTAAACTGCTGCCCCACTGGAGCTCCAAGGGAGTGAATCCAAGCCCTTTAAGAGGAACTGCCTGTGACTCCAGAAGCCCTTGATCTCACTGGGCCCACAATCCCTGCTGGTTTTTACAGCCAGAAGTTGTGGTTGTGAGGAAGTCTCTTCCTGGCACTAGAACCCTGGGCTGGGGGGTTGGTGTGGGGCTGGGACCCCTCACTCCTCTGGGAGGGGGGTACTTCCACAGCTGATATATCCCTCCTAATTTTTATCCACCACACATGAGTGGGGGACCAGCTTCTTCCACCCCCACCCACCTTGGCCTCGGTGTGGCTTCCTCTTTAAAGCCCTGGTCAAAGCACTCACATTCAGCTAGATTTCAGACAGTTCTGAATGATGGTTATTCTGTTTAGTTATAAATTTGATGTTGTGGGAGGATTCAAGTACTGTATTTTCAAGATGAGTTATTTAACCAAAGCACTTTTATTGCTTGTGATACTCATGTGAAATAAATTAACATATGCATAAACTAAAATTATAGGATAGTCTACTTGGTGTATATTTCCCCTTTTATTGTTTCTCAGTATCATTTGTTACCAATTTACGTTTATTTTTGGTCTTTAGAGGTCTGTTATCTGAAGGATCGGTTCAACTACATTCAGAAACTCAGGTATGAAAACCAGACTTTTTATGAATGTATTTATGTTCTGTTCAATTTAGGATTTTTAGACTTTTTGTAGACAAAACAGAGATGGGGGGTGACTCTAGAAATAGAATATAAGCCTTGACACTTAGAAGATATCTTCATGAAATTTTGCTCATAAAATAAGTGGAATCCTTGTTTGTATCGTAATTTCAGTGAACAATTTGAAGATTTGTTGGAAAAACTTTTAAGTGAAATGAGCCTGTACACTAGGATTTTTTAGTTTCTCCCTGAAGCCCAAATTTACTAGATAGAAAATCTGAAAAGTGAACATATTCATATACAAAGGTGATTTAAAAGGTTTATTCATTCATTTAAGTATTTGCAGTGTAAAGATCACAATTGTAGGTGCTGAGCTCATTGTGTTGTATGAGCACCTACCCCTGGGGATCTGGGTCAGGGTAACAGTGTATGTATGTGAATGTCTGATGAGTAATCAGTAAGTAGAACTAAATTCTGTATCAGTACATCCACTGTAACATTCCACCAATTAGCTGAATAAGCTTAAATTTTGGGGACCCATTTTTCTGATCTTGGTCTCTCTTGGTGCTAGTGAATTATAGGTCTTTTCCAGATATACAGTTCTGGGATTTTAAAAAATACAATTTCATTAATTTTATGAAAATAGCAATTCTTTTATGTGGCAAACTAGCAAGTCTACATATTACAAAATTTCTTTCCTTAATTAGAATCTAATTAATCAATAATTTAAATTCTTGTAGCCAAAGACCAAAAACACTGATCCAGTAAACAAGGTTCCAAAAAAACTACACTCTGCAAATAAAGAAAAGAAAACAAATTCACGGTATAGTATAGTTTTCAAAGTATACTTTCCTGTCTAAATTTTATAATTTATAATATTATTCATAATTATTGAGTTTTATTTTTCTCCAGATGTTTTACCCCACAATATACAAAATTATACTGTGTATATCTATCCACATTCAGTAATCTAAAATATTTTCTTCTCAGAAATGTCTTGCAGCAGTTATTTCTATTTTCTTAAGCAGAATCACATTTCAAAATTGTAAATGTTATTTTTGGTGAGATATTTCTTCAGAACTGTGACTATAACCTAGGTGTTATTTTCTGCCTGTTTCTCTCAAGTAGGCGAAATAGTCATATACTTTTTGGATATTTAACAGGACCATACCTTATTGTAGATACTGAAGTATATTGCTCTAAATAATACTAAAATTATAATTTACATTCTGTTTTTGATGAGAAAGAATTCAAGGCTGTTCTTAGTATTTTAAGCTTCAAATGGGACCCAAAGACTCTGGTTTGGAGACCTTCTTGAAAAGGAGGGTCATGCCTACAGTGGGTTATACCAGTCAGTCTTTTATTCACAGTAAGTTATTACATTTATATGTCTATTATTTACCCAAACTGCTAATTGCAGTATAATTTGGGGAAAATCTTTGTTAACTTGGTGTCTTGTAATTGGCTAAGTAACTGTTTTTCTTTTTTCTTTTTCTTTTTTTTTTTTTTAAGATTTTATTTTAAATTATTTTTAGAAAAAGGGGAAGAGAGAGAGGCAGAGAGGGAGAGAGACATCAATGTATGGTTGCTTTTCACCTGCCTCCAGGCACAGACCTGACTAGAGACCTGTTTTGCAACCCTGTTATGTGCCCTGACTGGGGAATCGACCCAGCGACCTTTGGGTTCACAGGCTGACGCCTTATCCATTGTGCTACCAGCCAGGGCCTGTTTTTTCAATGAAAGAAAAAAATAGAGCAAAGGGATAGAAGAAGAAACCTAAAGAAGAAAAGAGAACATACTGTATACCACATACATAAGAACATACACATACATAGCTGGAAAGGGTTGTTTTATTTTATTTATTTAAAGATTTTTATTCATTATTTAAAGAAGAAAGGGAGGAAGAAATGAAAAGAAACATCAATGTATAGTTGCCTTTCACCTGCCTCCAGCTGAGGACCTGGCTGGAGACCTGGTTTGCAACCTGGGTTATGTGCCCTGACTGGGAATTGAACCAGCAACCCTTGGGTTTGCAGGCCAGTGCTCAATCCACTATGCCATATCAGCCAGGGCTGGTTATCTTATTTTTAGACTTCAAGTTTACTTTGTAAAGAAAAGGTTGTTTTTCTAAATAGAAATCAGAAGTCTTTGCTTGTGCATCAAAGTAAGTTACATTTAAAATAAGTATAAAGTAAGGCTTTTGGAACCATATTGTTGATGAGTTAAGCCTGGCACATTCCTTAATGCCTTTAGAAGTAACTTTTTTTTTTGAAAAGATTTTATTTATTATTTCCAGAAAGAGAGGAAGGGAGAGAGGGAGAGAAACATCAATATGGTTGCCTTTCACCTGCCTCCAGTTTCGGACCTGGTTGGAGACCTGGCTGGAGACCTGGCTGGAGACCTGGCTTGCAACCTGGTTATGTTGCCCTGGCTGGGGAATCTAACCTGTGACCTTTGGGTTCACAGGCCTGCGCCTTATCCACTGAGCCACCAGCCAGGGCTCAGAAGTAACTTTATTTCATTTTTCTTCCCTTAAAAAAACCAAATTTAAGCCCTGGCTGGTGGCTTAGTGGATAAGGCACAGGCCTGTGAACCCAAAGGTCACAGGTTAGATTCCCCAGCCAGGGCACATAACCAGGTTGCAAGCCAGGTCTCCAACCAGGTCCGAAACTGGAGGCAGGTGAAAGGCAACCATACATTGATGTCTCTCTCTCCGTCTTTGCCTCTCTCCCTTTCTCTCTCTGAAAATAATAAATAATTTTTTAAAAAAGCAAAAAAAAGCAAACCAAATTCGACGTTTAAGTCAACTTTGATTCTAGTTACAATGTGAACAGTTACGAGCTCAAACTGAACACTTTTTTCTTTAGGTTGAAAAAAGTGTTCAGTTTGAGCTCGTAACTGTTCACTCTAATTCTTTCTCAAGAGGTATTTTTATTCAGTGTTTTCAGAATTTTGGCTAGAGTGCCATCAATTTGTACAGTTCTCTAGCAGCATGTAAAATTAAAAGCCACAGGCTAGATTTGACCTCGGAGGCCAAGTTTCATGGTCTTAGTTGTTTTTTTTTTGTGTGTGTTTTTTTTTTAAATCCTCACCAGAGGTCATGATTGATTTTTTCCTTTTTCTTTTTCTCTTTTATTTTTGGAGAAGGGAAGGCAAGGAGAAAGAGAGATTGATTGGTTGCCCCTTGCATGCACCCTGATGGGGGACTGAACCAGCAGCCCAGGCATTTGCCCTGACTGGGAATCAGACCCACCATCTTTGTGGTTCCTGAGATGACACATAACTAACTGAACCACACCAGCCAGGGCAGTACTCTTAGTTTTGATATTCAGTTGTTTGGAAGCAATATCCAAACAAACTAGCCTCAAAAAGCCTTCTCTAACTCTGTAATTGTGTGATTTATAAAGATTGAAAGTCTACTAAGCCTTTTATAGTATAGCATTGAAAGTATTTACAGACTTCATCATAAATTTAAAATTTGCAATTTTGATATGCTTTGTTATTTGGATAAATGTCATATTTAGGAGTAATAACTTCTTTTAATATTATAAATAAAGTATACATAATATACACATATATGTATGTATAATGTGCACTTATATATTTAATTTTTTTAGTGTAAAATTGAAATACTCTGATATGCCAACTGCCAATGATGTTGCCATTCCAGAGGATTTCGCAGACTTTTCTCTTGCAAAAACGGTTAGCAAAATTGAAGGGCAACTGGAAGAAGGAGACTTATCTGATTATATAGATGATGATATTTTTTGTGGTGCTAGTAAAGACATTGGAACAGGTAGGTTTCCTTTTGTTTATATCATAGTTATATAGGAACTTTTTGGCTTTTAAAAATGTATTGTGATATTTTGTATTTATTTTGAAATCATCTAGTAGGACATGGTGGTGGAAGCAATGAATGAGATTGGGACTCATAACCAGTGAAGTGGTTGGTTATAAGTCAATAGTTATTGAAAATGGATTATGGGTAAGTAGGATTTCCTTGAACTAGTCTCTTTGTGGTATTGGTTTCACTGACTACTCTTCAACTAAGGTTAAAATGCCCCAAATCTAATCATTAAAACATTAAAATAAAAAGCATGGTTCTTTGGATTTTTCATATACCATTATTGTATTCTACTTATTGCAGATTAAATTAACATATACAAAAGGGTTAATGAATTACAGATGTTGCATCAGGTAAAATGATTAAATGAGTTTTCTAATGAATATAATTATTTCTTATAAATATTCATACCAATAGAAAAGTAATAATACTAAGTTTAGATCATCTAAAAGCATATGTCAGTTACCAGTAATGTCTCTACAATCCTGTTAAATTTATGAGGAGCCACCTGTGCTATTGTAAACAAAATATGAGACAGTTGAGTGTATATGAACATAAGTTAATGCTGAACTATAATTAATTATGAATTCAGGCAAGCTACTTAGCCCCTCTATAATAACAATATCTTAGTTTCAAAATTTATCAGTTTTTATTAGATAATTGTAAACTTTATTTTTAAAATTCTCTGATCTTGTGAGAATCATAATTACATATATAATGATTATCATGCTGCATGCTAGTTAGTTATAAATGAGGATTGTGGGGACCCACGACCTGCAGAGGTCCCCTGGTGCTGCAGATGAAATGAATACTTCCCAGGTAGCTTGTGCTGGGTGGGGAAGGCTGGCTAGTGGCTCGGGGCCAAAAGCTCATTCGCTGCTCCCAAAGATCTTTTATTGAAAGTGGTAAGCTTGAAGGCATATAGCTTGTCAATCAATGCTAAACAGTGCTAATTACAGGAAAATGGTTATTATTCAGCAACAAGTGAAGGAACGCTGAGATTTCACTCAGGTCAGGATATGCATTTAAATTTAAAAAGCCTCTGCTGTTGATACAACATAGGATTAAGCAATATGAGAGAACAAGCCAGACTTCAAAGAGGCTAAGGTATGTTCTCATGGTACCATTTCCACTGGGGCCCACTGGCTATATATAGCATGGAGACATGTATGTGCCCAGCTTTCCCAGCTTTCCAGTCAGGTCTTACAAGCTTCTCCTGGTGTGCTTTCCCAGGGGGACCCCAACAGAGGAACAATTCATTTATGCATTTATTATATTTATTGACCTATCCATGCTTTCTGGGGCTAGCTGTTAAGAGGACATTAAGTGAAGCTGGAAGTTGTCTTTATGTCTCTGTTAAGATGCCTTCAATGGTTGAATGTGTGCTATTCCTCAGTACAGGGAACCAGCACAAACAGTATCGTCATTGCTACTTTTTCTAATTGCGGAATCACCTCCCTGCTGCCTTACCTTCCTTTTGAGAAGTTTTGCCTAGTTGTCTCCTTTTTGATTTTTTTATTCTACATGATTGCCTAGGGTTACCTGGGGAAAGAAAAGATCCAGAAGTAGTTTAGCAGCACAGATGGCTTTTATGACTAAAGTTGAAGTGGGATGGGGAGCTTAGTGTTATGGACTTCACATTGGAGAGAGAAATGATAGTAAGAAAAATCATGCTCTTCCATTCTTCCTTTTTTGCCCTTAGAGCTCAACTACTGCAAATGTTGCACTTTTGAATTTGTCGTCTCCCTTCCATCCCCTGTTAGCCTGGAGTTACAAGGGGCTAGGAAAGTTGGAACTGGAAAGACCTAGGTGGGTTAGAGCCATCATAGTTTTATCAGCTTCATGCTAACTCTGGGGACACTTCATAAGAGCCTTGCAACACGAAGAGTGTATGGAGATGATTTGTGCTCTGCAGGATTCATCCTAAATACCTCTGAGAGACAATTCAGTGTTTATTCAAGATAAGCTCTATGACAGCAGAGCCTGCCTTATCCGTAAACCTGCTATGCCTTAAGCATAGTAGAGACTTAATGTCTATTTTTGGAATAAGTGATTGAATGAATTACCAGTGAGTTCTATGTTCATTTTTCTGACCTGTAAACCTCGAAGATTTACTGCTGCTATAATTGAATTAAGGTAGATTTTCAAGAGGGTTTGTGGGAGAAGTCTTTGGCAGTACAGTTAGTGTATTTCTTTGTTTCTAAAACACATTTTAATTTTGATGACATTGAGATGTGTCTTATAGTCAAAGGCATTTTAAAACCACAGTGACCGGCTTTGAAGTATAGTTTTGCTGGAGAGGATTTGTTTTGTTTCTGCCAAGCACTTAAGGACATTACTGACCTGAGACCATGTTAAATTCTGTTGAGGTGTTTTGGACCACCTTGGTAAATGTAAGATCAGTCTGCAAACTTATGAATACTTGTGATTCAAATTCTCAGGGCTAGTCTTCGTTATTTTCCTCCTTTCTTTACTTGGTTCCATTATTGAGATGTGAACAGTTTGTTTCTGTTGGGTGGATTTGTTTTTCATTTATCTTTACATTAGTGTTACTTAAGGTCTTTTGTGTTCCCAAACAGGGATCCCCTGTTAGATTTCCATCTTGAACATTTTTGTTATTAATAACATAATGCTCCTATCTAATAGATGATGACATCTTAGTTTCAGTGAAAGGCATCAAATACAATTATTTAAATCCACAGAAGCACAGATCAGATTTCTGAAGGCCAAACTGCGTGTTATGCAGCAGGAATTGGATAACATTGTGTGTGAATGTAATAAAAAGGTAAGTTTTAAAAATCTCTCAATATACATGCTGTAATATTAAACAGTGCTTTAAAAGCAATTTCAATTATATTTTTAATATACCTTCATTGAGATATATATAATTCAGTGAAATTTTGAATTCAGAAATTTTATATAAATACTGAATTTTATTATAAGGTGTTCAATTTTCAGAGCTAAAGAATTTTAAATATTGTTAGCACTTAGAATTCTCTATATTAAGACTTACAAGTGTAAGATGAAAATCAAAGATCACATGAAGTTTTCTTTGTTTTCTGCTTTATGTTCTGATACCAAATCATGTGCATTTTTCACATAATCTAATTTCATAACTATAGGAGGATGAAATTCAGGATTTAAAATCTCAAGTAAAAAATTTTGAGGAAGATTGTGTGAGACAGCAGCGAACATTGACTTTACAACAGTCTCAAACAGAAAAATACAAAACTCTTTTCGAAGAAGCAAACAAAAAATGTGATGGATTACAGCAACAGCTGTCTTCAGTGGAAAGGGTAATTACTTTGCAATTTTTACTAACTTAATGCCAAAGATGTACTAAAATACTGAAATTAAACATTTGTTTAGATACAGCTTTTGGTTGTTTAGTTGCTTTGTTAGTATTGACTAAAAACTCTTCCCATAAGACTAAATGGTAATGAAAAAAACAAAAAAAACAAAAGAACTCCCCCAAAACAAAAAACTTTTCTCCCACATATAGGAGAGTATATATTTGTTATTGCAAATAACGCTGCTGTGAACGTTCATGTACAAGTTTTTGTGTGGACATGTTCTCATTTCTTGTGGGTGTAAGGTGCATTGTCTGCATGGGGTAGAAAATCTCCACTGCCAACCAGTGGGGTCATTGAACCCAGACTGGGGTCATTGGACCTGGACGGTTGCAGTAGAAACAACAGCCTAGGCTTCGCAGGCTGGGCTTTGCATTGGGTGGGCTTGAAATTGAAAATTTGCACACCTCAGATAGTCTGTAGGAACCAGGGAAGGCAGAGGTATGAAAACCCCCAGCAGACTGCAGCTTGCAGCTGGATCCCAGTAGCTGTGACTGGAGTTGGCAACTTCCCTCTCCCCTCATTTTTCCCTTTTCCCTGTTCCCCTCCCCCCTTGCTCCCTGATAGACCCTTTCTTGTCACTTACTCTTCCAGTGGTCTCCTTGGGTAGGGTGCCACGCATGACAGCGGGTATATACTTAGGAGTGGAATTGTCGGATGATAGATTAACCCTTTATTTAACCTTTTGAGGACCAACTGTTTTCCAAACCAGTTGTACATTTTTACATTTCCACCAGCACTGTACAAGGGTTCCAGTTTCTCTCTACATCCTCACCAACACATGTTAGATTATCGTTTTCATTATAGCTGTTCTGTTGGTGTGAAGTGCTTATCTCATTGTGGTCTTGACTGGCATTTTCCTGATAGCTAATGATGTTGAGGATCTTTTCATATGTATATCTTTGGAGACCTGTCTGTTCAGAGCCTTTACCTATTTTTGAAATTGGAATTTTTAACTTATTGAGTAGTAAGAGATCACTACATAATCTAGACATTTGCTAAATACAGTCCCTTATCAGATATTTGACTTACAAATACTTCTTCCATTTTGGGGGTTGTCTTTTCACTATCTTTTTGGTATTCTTTGAAGTACAAAAATTTAATTTTGAAGTCCAATTTATCTAATATTTCTTTGGTTGCTTGTGTGCTTTTGCTGTCATATATACAAGAACATATTTTAAATAAACTATCCTACTTAAAATTTTTATTAACACATACCATTGTGTTAATAAAAATAAACTACGCAGTATGACTTTGTAAGACTGAATGATGATAAAATTTATGCAAAGTAGCACATGTAGAGATTTAACTAGTTAAGAAAATATGCATTCTTCATTACTACGTCATATTTATCTTTAAAAGTGCCTATTTTTTATTTTATTCTTAAATATTTCTATTATTTTTAGAGAGAGGTGGAGGGAAGGAGGCAGAAAAGGAGAGAGACATCAATGTATGGTTGCCTTTGAACTGCCTCTAGCTTCAGACCTGGCTGGAGACCTGGCTTGCAACCTGGTTATGTGCCCTGGCTGGAAATCGAACCAGTGACCTCTGGGTTCATAGGCCGGCACCTTATCCACTGTGCCACTGGCCAGGGCCTAAAAGTGCCTATTTTAAACATTGGCCTTGTATAAATAGGATTATCTTTTTGTAATACATTTTTAAACATCAGAATTATTGAAATATAATTTATATACAGTAAATCATCCCTTTTAGTGTACAGTTCTATTAAGTTTTGACAAATGTACAGTCCTGAAACCATCACCATAATTGAGATACAAAACAGGTCTGTCATCCCACAAAATTTCCTGGTGAATTTAGCCAAGTCCTCCTCCTTCTCCTAGCCTCAGGCAGCCACTCATCTGTTTTTGGTTCTTGTGTTCTGGCTCTTTCCATAATGCCATATAAATAGAATCACTTAGTACCCTTTGAGTCTGTTTTTTTCACTCAGCATAAAGCATTTCAGATTCATCCATGTTGTAGTAGTCTGTCTGTTCATATTTATTACTGAGTAGTATAATATTACCACATTTTGTTTATCTGATCATCTGGAAATAAAAATTGATTGTAGTATGTAATCCAAGTCTGTGCTGTCCGATATGGTAGCTACTCACTATATGTGACTAGTCCAAATTGTGGTATGCTGTAAGTGTAAAATAAACATCAGATTTTAAAGACTAAATATAAAAGAATAAAGAATGTAAAATTTCATTCGTATTTTTATATTGGCTACATGTTAAAGTGATACTATTTTGAATATATTGGGATAAGTAAAATAGCATTAATATTCATTTTACTTTTTAAAGCTCCTAGAAAATTTAAAATTAAATATATGGTTCACATTTATTTCTGTTGGTCTAAAATCTAGACAAGTTGTTTAAGAAAAAAAAGCTGTTGTATCCAGGAAACAACCATTTTTATTTGTATTGACACTTTATCTTTTGTCATTATGCAACCAACCTCTGGTCATGTCAGCTCTAGCCTCACATAATCTTGAAACCGTATGTATGTATATATCTTTATTCTTTTCTCAGTTTTGGCCCTCATACCCAGTCCTGTGCATTCTTTCTTCCTAATGTTTCCCATTCATCTCTTCTTTTCAATTCCCATTACCACTCATTATTTGGTTCAAGCTAGTATTATCTTATTTCTGATCCTCCTCACTGATTATTTTATGTCCTTTCTCTTTTCCTTATCCATTGTATGGTATGTAAATAGATCAATGATTTAGTTAATTTTGTGTATGACATGATAAAATTCAAAGTTCATTTTTTATACAGATAATCAACAGCATTTGTTGAAAATATAGTTCTTTCTCCATTTAATTACCACAGCACCTGTGTAGAAAATGAATTAATTATATTTATGGACTCTTTCCTTACATTATTATATGTGTTCATTGGTATAATACATTGGTAAAAACTTATGGACTGGAGTCTTCTTTTAGGAAGGATTTTAATTGCCAATTCAATTTATTTAATGCAGATAAGAGTATTTTGATTTACTATTACTTGTAAGTCAGTTTTGGAAATTTGTGTTTTTCAAAAAATTATTCCAACTCATCAAAGTAGTCAAGTTTATTGGAATAAATTTGTCCAGAGTACTCCCTTATTATATTTAATCCCTATATGATCTATAATAATTACCCATATTCATTCTTCATATTAATAATTTGTTCTCTGTTTTATTCTTAATTGAGCTAGATACTTACCAATTTTATTGATTTTTACAATGAATCAACATTTGGCTTCGTTAATTTTTTTCTACTGTTTGTGTATATGTGTGTGTGTTTGTGTGTGTGTGTGTGTGTGTGTGTGTGTGTGTGTGTATGGCTTTTATTCATTATTTTCAGAGAGAAGTGCAGGGAGAGAGGAAGAAAGGGAGAGAAGCGTCAATGTACGGTTGCCTTTTACCTGCTTCCAGCTAAGGACCTGGCTGAAAAACCTGGCTTGCAACCTGGTTACGTGCCCTGACTGGGGAATTGAAACAGCAGCCTTTGGGTTCGCAGGCTGGCACCAATCCACTTAGCCACACCAGCCAGAGCTGATTGTTTTTTTAACCCTTTAGGATTTCCTATTTCTTATTTCTTAGGGTTCATAAGATAGAAACTTGGATAATTTTGTATTTTCCCTTTTCCTAATTCAGGCATTTAAAGATACACATTTTCCTGTAAATGTTGCTTTAACTGCATCCTTCAAATTTTGATACTAACTTTTTATTTATTCAGTTCAAAGTATTTTCTAATTTTGTGTTCTAATTTTTCTGGATTATGGGATTATTTAGAGGTGTATTGTTTAATTTCTAAATAACTATGGATTTTTCATCTTTTTATTAATTGATATCTAACTTAATTCTGTGTTGTGAGAGCCTACTCTGTATGCTTTTATTCTCCTAAAATTTGTTCCAGTTACTTTTATGAATCAGCATTTGGTCTCTGTTGGTGAATACTTCATGTGTACTTAAAGAATTCATATTATGCTGTGTTGAGTGTAGTGTTCTGTAAATACCAGTGAGGCTAAATTTGTTGATAGTGTTAAAGTAGTCTATATTGTTACTGACTTTCTACTTGTATCAATTTTTGAGAGAGGGGAGCTGGTGCTGAATTCTCTGGTCAGAATTATGGATTTGTCTGTTTCTCTTTTCAGTTATTAGTTTGACTTCATGTTTTGGTAGTTTATAAATTTAGGATTATAATAGTGTTTTATTTTATTTTTCAATTAAGTTAATGTTCAGTATGCAGCATAGTGGTTTTACTGTTATATGTATAACTTATGAAATGGTCAGCTCAATTAATTTACCCACAAGGCACCATACATAGTTATTACAATAATACTGACCACATTCCTTTTCCACGCAGCCCCTCAAACCTCCTCCCATCTGGCAACCATCAGTTTGGTCTCTGCATCTATGAGTCTGTTTCTGCTTTGTTTTTTCATTTTGTTCTTTAGATTTCACTTAGCATAGTACCTGCTAGGTCCTTTTATGTTGTCACACATGGTAAGATTTCATTCTTTTTTTTTTGGCTGAGTAATATTGTATTGCATGTATGTACCATATCTTTATATTCTTTAATCTTTTTTTTTTAATTTTATTGTTGTTGTATTACATCCATCCCCTTTTTGCTCCCCTCTGTCCCCCTCCCCACCCACCCATTCCCCCCAAAGTCAATCCCACCTGTTGTCCATGTCCATGGTTCCTTTATACTAGGTTCTTGTCTAAGCTGCTCCCCTTCTTTGCCTCTACCTCTCCCTCCCCCCAACCCCTTTCCCCCCTGACCACTGCAGGCCTATTCCTTGTATTCATATACTTGGTTCTGTTTTGCTTGTTGTTAGTTTTGCTCATTATTGTGCCGTAATGGGTGAGATCATATGATATTTGTCCTTCACTGACTGGCTTATTTCACTAAGCATAATACTCTCCAGTTCCATCCATGTTGTTGCAAAGGGTACATGTTCCTTCTTTCTTTCTGCTATATAGAATTCCATTGTGTAAATGTACCAAAGTGTTTTGATCCAATCATCCACTGATGGGCACTTAGGCTGTTTCCAGCACTTGGCTATTGTAAATAGTGCCGCTATGAACATAGATGTGCATAGGTTCTTATGAATTGGTGTTTCAGGGTTCTTTGGGTATAGTCCAAGTAGTGGGATTGCTGGATCAAAAGGCAGTTCCATTTTTAGTTTTTTAAGGAAACCCCATACTGTTTTCCACAGTGGCTGCACCAGCCTGCATTCCCACCAACAGTGTATGAGGGTTCCCTTTGCCCCGCATCCTCGCCAACACTTGTTGTTTGTTGATTTGCTGATGATTGCCATTCTGACAGGTGTGAAGTAGTATCTTAATGCAGTTTTAATTTGCATCTCTCTGATGACTAGTGATGTTGAGCATTCTTTCATATGCCTCTGGGCCCTTTGTATATCTTCCTCAGTGAGTTGTCTGTTCAGGTCCTTTGCCCATTTTTTAATTGGGCTGTCTGTCTCGCTGGTGTTGAGTCACATTAGTTCTTTATATATTTTGGAGATCAGACCCTTGTCTGAGGTATCATTGACAATTATGTTTTCCCATACAGCTGGTTCCCTTTGAATTTTGCTGATATTTTCTTTAGCTGAACAGAAACTTTTCAATTTCATATAGTCCCATTTGTTGATTCCTTCTTTTATTTCCTTTGCCCTTCGTAAAGTATCAGTAAACATATTTTTGCGTAGGATATCCAAAAGTTTACTGCCTATATTTTTCTCCAGGACCTTTATGGTGGCACTGCTTATGTTTAAATCCTTTATCCATCTTGAGTTTATTTTGGTGTATGGTGTAAGTTGGTGGTCTAGTTTTATCTTTTTGCATGTTGCTGTCCAGTTCTCCCAACATCTTTTGTTGGAGAGACTGTTTTTACTCCATTGGATGTTCCTTCCCCCTTTGTCAAATATTAGTTGACCATAGAGTCCTGGGTTAATTTCTGGGCTCTCTATTCTGTCCCATTGATCTACATGTCTATTCTTATGCCAGTACCATGCTGTTTTGATGACAGTAGCCTTGTAGTATTTTTTGAAGTCCGGTATTGTGATTCCTCCTACCTTGTTCTTCTTTCTCAAGATTGTGGTGGCTATTCGTGGGCGTTTTTGGCTCCATATAAATTTTTGAAGTATTTTTTCTATTTCTGTGAAGTCTGTCATTGGTATTTTAATT
>PVIW01010308.1:0-45162 GCA_004026585.1 Noctilio leporinus
ATGTGTATTATTAGCATTACTGAAACTAGGAAAGGAGGAAGCTTAGAAACCTAGTTAAAGAAAAGCCAATCGCTCTGCAGGGGACCTCTGCAGGGATGAAGGGATTCCGGGACCCCTGGAGTCCACAAGTGCAAGGTGAGAACCCGCTGGCTGGCGGAAAAAGACTGTTTACCCAAGATATTAGGGCAACCTGACAGCCGGGAGACAGGCCAATTAAGGCCTCAAGACCACCTCAGACCCCCACCCTGATAGTCAATCACTAACTACCATCTTATCTTCTGTGCCCGGGCTCGCTTGTTCCACTATAAAAAGCCCTACCTGTAAGGGACAGCGCGCGCCTCATGAGATCGAGGCCGCCCCTGCGCAGGTCTGTTGTTTGGCCAATAAATAACATCTTTGAATCCCCGAAAGTCTCCAACATTTGGTGTCTCGCTTTCGTCTGGATATAACAGTCACATGACTACACCTTGCTACCAAGGAAGCTGGGGAAATGTAATTGTTCTGAGCAACCATGTAAATGACTGAAAGTAGAGGTTCTGTTTCAAAATAAGTAAAGAAGAATATGTTGGGAGCTACTGGTAGGCTCTGCTGCAATACAGAGTGTCTACTGGGGCACTGTTTCTGGAAATCAGGTGGGGCTGACAGTGGGCAGGAGAAGGAGGTAGGTCCATTCCATGGCATCTCCATTTTCCTTCCCCCTCTGGGCCTCCTGAGACCATAGAGAGTTTATCTCATGAAGGTGTCATAGTCCCCTGATGGGAACTTATTCATGTCCAGTGACCACTGTGGAGACTCTGTGTACCCCTACATTCACCCAGTCTGTACTTGGGCACCTGTTCTGTGCTAACACTATAGCAGTGAGTTCAAACAGATGTGGCTGTGGCCTTCCCAAAGAAAAGACTAGAGTGAAGCATTGTACCCCCAAATAATGAAATGTATATGAAACTGCAGCTTTGCACTACATCATGTATATACAGAGGTCAGAGCAGGGTTCTCTAAACAAGATGAACAGGAGTTTTCCAGGTGAAAGGGGAGAAAGGAGAGCATTTCAGGTGTCAAGAACTGTGTGTGCAAAGGCCCTGGGGTGGGACCAACATGATCAGGAGATAAGTGTGAGTCCAATGATGTAAGAGAGAAGGGTGGGGTGAGGCTGGATGGAGGCTGGTATCAGGTTGAGAAGAACCTGATAAGCTGTGTTGGGAAGTTCCATCTCCCTAGTAAAAGCACCAGAAAATTTTAAGGGGTTTGAGCAGGGAAGACTGGTCCTATAATCCAGAGGTCTCTTTCAACTCTTCTCTAACTATGTCAGAGTTGAGACTCTCCTATTGCAGGGGACTTGGGCTTCCTGGACATCTAGTCTCCAGGTGCTTGGATTTAAGAAGGCTGTGGGCAGATTCAGAGCATTCTGGGGGAACATGAAAAAGAAACCAGAGTAGGGCATGTGCCAGGCCTCTATGATCAGACTTGAGGCCACCATTGCAGGGAGGCTGGCAGTGTAGCAGTGAAGACCTCAATTCTAGAGTCAGATCCAAACCAAGTTTCTGCCACCTACTAGCTGTGTGACCTTGGGCATGTTCTTAAACCTTGCTGTGCCTCAATTTGCTCATCCTTAAACAGGAAATAATCATACCTACCTCACAGGGTTGTTGTGAGTATATGTAAGATAATACCTATTGAGTGCTGGGAATAGGGCCTGACACATAGACGTTCTTGCTGGGTATGTGCTGCCTCTTGTGATCTGTTATTTCTTTTGGTTTGGTCAGCAGTTTTTTTCTTTGGGATCAGACGCTTCTCTCACTCTTGTGGACCGACCCCCAGGATGAGCAATGTATTTCCTTTCAGCCACAATGAGCTAGGGTTTCTGTCACTCGTTACCACACAGCTGTGCTGGTTCTCTCCATTCCTGGACTTGAACCCTGACTTCAGCCCCACTGGTAAGTTCCCACTTCTGTGCCTTTGTTCTTGCTGTTCCCTCTGTCTGATGTTGTGTCCCCAAAGGGCTTGGTCCTCCTAGATGCTTCATGTCCTTTGGCGCAGCAGCACCCATGGAGGCAGAGCACAGAGGAAAGGAATGAGCCTTAGAGATCTGTGGTTTCATCCCTGCTACCCCTCTCACTTGCTGTGTGACCTTAGACTTGTTATTAAACTTTCTCAAGCCTCCATTCATTCATCTTACACATGGAAAGTAACACCAGCTACCCAGGGTTCTTAAGCGCATTGAACTCAGTAATTCAGGAGAAGTGCCTGGTGCACAGTGGGTGCTTAATAATGGCTGGTTGGTGCAACTGGTGCTGGGCTGACAAAAGCTAGGTCTGCTCAGGCACTTCTCCTCCAAAAGAGCAAACAGGAACCTGGGGAAATCTCACCCAGCAGCCTCGCTCTGGGAAAGAGAAATAGAACATTTTCTAATTCCAAAGAGTAAATGTCAGAGGCTTGGAGAGGCTTCTGAGGTTCTGAAAATACACACCTGGTGTGGAAGGGAAGGAGGGAGAGAAAGGAGGGGAGGAGGGTGAGAGGCAGAGATGGGGCACCAAGCCTGGAGAGGCTGAGAGTGAGAGTGGGGGTGGGCTGTTCTGCTGGTGCCTCTGTGAGACCTTGGGTGGGGGGTTCAGGCATTGTCTGGGAGGCAGCTGGGGGCCTGCCCCTAATGAGGGGACTCTGGTGTCACTGAGAAGAATGTGGGGGTGATGAGCCCCCTTCTTCAAATCTCTCATACAAACTTCATTTGGTGAATCCAGCGGACTACAGACAGGTGGGTCAGAAACCCTGCAAAACCCCAGGTCTCCCCTCTGAGTCCTCCTGGCAGTGGCGTCCCTACAGGTGACAGGGTTGGAAAATGCAAAGGCGAAGAGGAGGGAACAATGTAGGAGGGCATGTGGGGGACACTGGAAAGGAGCAGGAAGATGAGAACACAAGTTTCGTCCAAGTGTGATTCAGCGACTGGCCCCAAGTCCACAGAAACCTGGAGGAGATTGGGACTGGGCAGCAGGTGTGTTGGGCATGCGTCTGTGTATCTGTGTGTCTGTGTGTGCGTGGCAGGGGGAGTAGGTGTAGATTGCTATATAGTAACGGGGCTGACGTTGCCTTGCCCTGAACTGCTTGTTTCTTCCCTGAATTTGGATGTGAGGTCAGGAGACAGGAGCTGGGCGCTGTCCATGGTGCTGCTTCCTAGCGTTCCTGGGAGACTGCGGAGTGAGCTGGTAGCCTGCCTTCCGGCCACACCTGCCCAGGCCGCCAGGCTCCCCAGGGGCTGGTGCTTGGCTGCCCATCTACTCCCTAGACAATGGACCCTGCAAGTCCCTCCTCTCCCCAGGCCAGGGGAAAGCAGTAAAAGGAAAACCCCTGGGAGAATTCTGTCTGGGAGACATCGCTGGTGAGTGAAACCAGCGTGAAGCAGTCTCACGTACATCATATATCTGACTTGTCACATGACCTTAACTGCCAGTCATTCGTGCCTTCCCTTACTAATGTTTATTGATCACTTACTGTGTACTGATGTCCCTGCTCCCCTTGCCTCTTGATATTTGCCATTTCAAAGGTAGTTGTGGCAGGAAGAACACCAGCGGGGAGACTGGTTTCTGACTCTGGCTTGGTACTGGGGCAGGACACAACCTCTCTGTGCCCAATTTTCTGGTGTATGAAATGGTATTGGAGCCTGTGTTCTAACAATTGTATCATTGTTAGATACCCATTACCACTCCATCCCCACAAAACCAGATCTCACAACTAACTCCAACCTTCCCCCAATCATTCAGGGCTCCCCAACCTGTGACCCTCAGACCTCCAGCTCTGTTTCAGGAGAAACACAGGGCTGGCTCTCCCTTTCTGCAGGGCTCAGTGGGTGCTTACCTGCACCAATAAGTGAAGCTGCTCTGAGCAACTATAGATTAAGTCCCACAGGCCCAGCCGGGCTGGCTGGCCACTGCCCTAGGACACCAAAGGTACAGTTTTAAGGACCTGAGCTGGGCATTGAGACACTTGGCTTGACTAAGGTCACATCACAAATACCTGGCAGATTTCAGCCTAGAACCCAAGGGTCCTAATGTCCAGCCAGGTTCCCATCCCACCACAGGCATCTTTAGATATAGACCCTGGCCCTGGTCCCATAGACCCTCTTGGCTTGGCGGGAGAAGGAGAAATGACCTTGATCTGCCAGGGCCCAGAGTCTGGCTGAGCTTTGTGACCTTGATCAAGCCACTTAAACTTTCTGGGCCTCAGTATCTTCCTTGTGAAGCAAAAAACTATCATTATGCTCTTTTCCACATGAAGGCCCTGTGGCTGATTAATAAAAATAACTCAAAAATATATTGATTACTTACTATGTGTTAGGCATCACCCTAAACATTCAACAAGCTTTGTATCAGTTAAGGTAAAACAGAAATAATCCTATTTCTGTGACTGCTCCTAGTTGCTCCCAAATAAGGAACCTGAGGCTCCCAAGGTGGAATAATGTGCCCAAAGTCACATAGCTAATTAACAGCAAAGTCATCTCTCCCATGCTCTACTGGACCACCCACCCCCACCCTGAACTTTGGCACATCCACAACCTGCCTTTAAAATCCTCCATTTCCTCAGAGAGGGACCCACTTTATTATAAATTCCCCCCTTTGTAATGCCAGAACATGGAGGCCAATGAAACTCACTCAGTTTTGTAATCACTTCAGAGATCGATAGCCACGATTGTGACCCCAGCGTCTATCAACAGCTGCCTAATTTTAGCTGGCTCTGTGCAGGCTGCTCACTGGGTTGTCCGCCCCATGGCCTGGAGAAGCAGTTCTGAGAGCACCATTGATTTTTGACTCAAGTGATCCCATGAAATACAAACCTGCTGTTACTCAGAGAGCCGCCTGCCATGTGGCACGGGAGAAAGGCTACCAGGAGAACGATAACCAAAATTTCATTGTAAAGCCTGCCCTCTTATACCATGTCCCTCCTACCTCTTCTCTGCTTTGATCTTGGCCTCAGACCTGGAAAATCTATGCCTTTTAATGTCACCGCTTTGTCACAGAGCGATAGGGGAAAGGCATTGGTAAGCTATTAGCAATATTTCCTCTATGGGCAAGCTCCCTGTTACAAAGGCCTTTGTAAGTGGATCAGCACCTGTTTATTTGCAGGAGGGGAGCTCGGGGTAAGGAGATTCAGGGCTCCTGCCCTGGGTCACTCCACCCAGGGTGAATGGCTAAGGCTGGGGGAGGAGAGAACCCAGGGCCCCAGAATAAAAACACAGTCCTTGAACAGCCTCTCCTGGGCAGAGCGGACAGAAAGCATGTTGCCACACAGCCTGTCCCTGGGCTGGGGGCTTTCCAGGAAACCAGCAGGAAGAAAAGCACCACCCACCTCTAGGATAGGTGCTTCTTTGAGGGGGAATCTGATCTGAGTGGGGAAGGCTCTGAAGGGCCAGCCTCTCATGCTACTGATGGGGGCCTAAAAGGGAAAGACAACTTTTTCTAAGGTTACACAGCAATTTGGTGGTAGAAAGTAGACACTGATGTCCCTTACCTCATGGTCATTCCATAAGGGTAAGCCCAGAACTTTCATGTTGATAATGTCAGTGTTTGGTACAGGCTAGTGTAACGAGGAGTGAGTGAGTGAATAAAGCAGCCAATGTAATATAAATATAGATGGTGAAGGAATGAGTGCTGTACAGGCTTTGGAACCAGGGTTTACATAGAATGGGAACTCCACCACTAATTGCGTGACCATGGACAAATAATCTCAGACTCAGTTTCCTCAGCTATAAAATAGGGTTATGCTAGTATCTCCCTCATAAGGTTGAGAGGATTAACTGAGAAAAAGCAAGTTCAGCATTTAGCATGGTGCTGGAAACATGGAAAGGAGCTAAAATAATAGTTACTCACCAATGACCTATCTGTTTTATTCTAAGATGCTATTTATCAGAAGATAGACCATCAATTAATTTAATAATAGCTTCTGAAGGGGGAAGAAAGCAGAAAAAAAGACAAAATTAAATGTCTCAATCAGTTGAAAGAAACATTTTGTTTTTTGGAATTTTTTAAAATGTATGTTCCAGAATTGAAGAGATGCACTATTCATGTCAAAAGGCTGTTTCTAGTATGGAAGAACCATGGACATGGACAACAAGTGGGTGGGAGTAGATGGGTGGAAAAAGGGGCAGAGGGAAGGAAAAAGGGGATGGATGTAATAAAACAACAACAACAACAAAAAGGCTGTTTCTAGATTCAGATTCCTGGAACGTTGCCACTAACTGCCACAGTGGAAGGCTGTAACTGGCGGAGTAGCCTCAGTGAGATCCTTCCCTTCTCTGACATCAGGTTCTTGCCTGATGACTATGAGCAGGTGAGATGAAATGATCCTTCCTAGCCCCAGATCTGGCAGAAGAGTGAAGCTCTTCACCCAACCAGCTGCAAAGGTGAGGGCTCGTGGGGGTGGGGCCTTTCTGCTCCTACTCAGGGCTGGGGACATGGTCAGAAGCAGCCTTTCCCAGGGACCTACTCCTTACCTCAGGCCCCTGAGCAAAGAGCTTGTGAGCAGAGATCACATT
This sequence comes from Noctilio leporinus, assembly GCA_004026585.1. Lineage (NCBI taxonomy): Eukaryota > Metazoa > Chordata > Mammalia > Chiroptera > Noctilionidae > Noctilio > Noctilio leporinus. The sequence continues at coordinate 6,524 of PVIW01010308.1, forward strand.
TCAGGCCTGGGACTCTGGGCCTTGTTGGGGCAGCAGGCCCATTTCCTCAGCGCCCATATGTGTTTGCTGGAGGCCTCCACCTACCTCTTGGCTCAAGCCCACCCTCTGCTGCACCCATCTCCCCCTGCATCCTGGACTTGCTCACAGGATTTCTGGAAGGCGAACTCTGCAAGCTGGTGAACCCTGGCTGATGTGAGCTCCCCCCACTTGGGGAGCTCCCAGGGTGGCCTGTGAGGGATGGGAAGGTGGGGCAGGAGGGCGGAAGCCAGGATGGAGGTGAGATGATGGACACCAAGCAAGTCTGTTTACTGCCATTCGCTTCAAGTTACCTTAAAATAGGAGAACATTACACACTGATCCCCTTTATCCCCATGCAGTACTTCTAAGAAAAGAGCACCTTGACATTTGGGGAGGAAAAAAATAGGGAAAAAATGAGACACACAATACCCCAGATAAACTGAGAATGGAGATCTTTCAGGGAGCTCATGGGTCAAACCTCTTCAATGTTGTGAAAAACGAAACCGTGGCAGGGCATGGTGGTGACAGGGAGAAGAGTTTTCCAGGAGGAAAGCCCAGCTTTGAGGTGGAAAGAAAGCTAGTGGGGAAGGGGGTGGGGGGCTGCTTGGTTTTGCTGGGGCAGGAGACCTGCAGTTGGTGTGGGGGTTGGGGAAGTTGGTGCAGGAACTCAGGGGACTGGGTGCCCCAGAATCTGCACTTGCTTACCTTCCATTGGCTTCCTAGCCCTTTGCCAAATGGCTCCTGGCCCAACTTGCTGGTGAAACTCTATGGTAAGGTCTCACCATCTCCTGACCTTTCGCCACTCCCGGTCCTCTTTCTGGTCATCAGCGACCCTCTGCCATTCGGAAGCAGGGTATTGGGTCCCTTGTAGCCTGTCTACACCTCCATCTCTCCCCAGCCCATCAGAAGGTTACTGCCAGGCCTGCCAAGGACATTTACCTATGGAAGTTCAGCCTCCACCTCTCACTGAATGACAATTTAACCTTTCGATTAGGTGGAAGTCTCCAACTCCCCTGTTTCCCTCACATCCCACCATGAAGCCATCAACAATCTCATTGGCTCCGTTTCAACCTATGCCCAGAATCTGTCCCTTCTTACTGCCTGTGCTGTGGTCACCCTGGTCCATGCCACCACCATCTCTTCCCAAGATAACCACAAGAGTCCCTGAACTGATCTCCCTTCTTTTTTCTTTGCCCCGATGCTTGATGTAGTGGGCAGGGTGGTCCTATGAAATATGAGGCACCCCATGTCATCCCTCTGCCTCTCAACCCTGAGGCCTCTTGTCAATCTTTGCCACCGAAATGCTGTGAGGACCCCTATCACCCCTATCTCATGCAGGCCCATGAAGGCCCATCCACTGGGGACCCGCAGTGGGTCTCTATCCTCCTCTCCCATTAAACCCCCTCCTCCCTCCCTCTCTTCATCCCCTTTGCTCTGTCCTGAGACCCTAGAAATGCCCCTGCTGTGGTCTGCCATGCTCTGGATCCTGGGAGGGGGTTGGGGGAAGGCAGAAATGTGGCTAATGAACCTCATCAGTGCACAGATTAATTGGGGTCCATGGTTGCTCAAGAAGCTCCAACAGGCCTTGAAATCTCACAGCTTCCATATGAAAACAAACAAACAAACAAAAAACTTGATAGAGGTTTTCCTAGGTTTGACAACAAATCCTAGAAATTTATAGGACAATTCATCAATAATGAATTGCAGTGATGAAAATAAAGTGTTCCTAAACCATCAATAATAAAAAAACAATTTCCATCAAACTCTGCTAGAGGAAAGGCTAAATTATCTTTCTAGCCTCTCTATAGAAACTACTGTCATAAATTATTGCCATAAAAGATGTAATCTGAGAGGACGTAACTCAAAAATGTAAAGAAAAAAGTGCTCTTGGTGTCAGGATGCTAGTTCAAAAAACGTGCTGTTATTTTTCTCAGTTCTGTACTGTTTTTGGTAAATTTTAGCTTTTCTAACCTGTCATTTAGTATGATTTCTTTTCTTATCCGAAATAAATATTAAATTATATAACTAGGCTTGATTCCTAATTCTGGGCTCTTCTAAAGATAATGCCCCTAATTGTATTGTTTCAGGTCCCATGAAATGTGAATCCATGGCCTTCCAAGGCTTCCTACTGCATTTAGGATAAAAAAATACCCACTCGTGGTCTGATTCCTTTCTGCCCACTCTCAGCTCTGTCTCCAGCCCTGTTCCCACCACTCACCATGCTGCAGACTCATGGGTCTTCTCCCCATTTCTCTGCTACATCTCCTGCCTGAAAACTCTTTTCCCAATTTTCCCTCCTGGTCTTTCAGGGCTTACTCAAGGCCATGTCCTCTGAGAAGCCCTTAGGGATAACCTTACTTAAAGTAAAGACCCCTGCCTATCCCACCTTACCTCATCATTGCTCTCCCTCTCTGCTTTGTTCAATTTACAATGTATGTTTCTAATGTCCCTCTGCAGTTTCGGATAGAAACTTCCCCCACCCAGCAAGGGAGGCCAATTGAGCCCCAGGAGGGTGAGGTCTTGTCTGTCCCATTGATTGTGGCTTCTGGCATACAGAACAATGCCCAAATTACAGTAAACACACCCTGCTTATTTGCTGAATTCATAGACTGTTGTTTATAGTTTAAAGTGAAACACACCTTTCTGAAAGGTGTGTTGGCATTCTGCCCCAATCCATAAAATGTCTAAACCCTTTGACCCACGATTCCCACTCCTAGAAATTAATTTCAAGGCCACTATCAGAAAGGCACACAAAAAGGGAAGCCAACTAACTGCTGGTAAAAGCCAGGGGACTCAATCAGATCTTAGTCATTGTATTGGCTCCACCAATCAAATAGCTGCTGTGCGACTCTGAGCAAGTTTCTGTCGTGGAGTCCTGGCTTCCTCACCTGTAAATGGGGATAATAATCATACCTACTAGAAAGGGAAGCTCAAGGATCATACGAGGTCATACATGGAAGGTGCTGAACACAGAGACAAGTGTATGAAAAATCTCAATAGACACATATGTCAACTATTACTATATTCCATGATGCTCATCGTAATGCTGCTTAGAATTGGATTAAATCTGAGAGATTCTAAACATCTAACCAAAGGGATTATCCAGATCTGTGTCTCCATCCAACTGAAGTGTAATGCCACATAAACCACATACAGCGCATTACAAATGTAGGTTTTCAGTTGCGAATATATGAAACACAGTTTATTCTTGCATTATTATTTATTAATCATTGTATTTTCCATACAAATGACTGCAAACCTGTTTTTGCTCCCCGCCCCGCCATATACATATTTAACTTTTCTAGTAGGCATCTAAGCGTAAAAAGAAACATGGGAAATTTAATTTTAACACTATATTTTGTTCGACCCATTATATCCAAAATATTATTTCAACCTGCAATCAATATAAAAATTATTAGTGAGATAGTTTACATTCCTTTTTGGGGGCGGGGTACCACATCTTCAAAACCTGGTGCGCATTTCACACTTACGTATTCCAAATCGGACCAGCCACACTTCAAGTTCTCAGTAACCACCTGTGCCTGGCAGCTACCTTGTTGGGGAGCGCAGGCCTAGATAATTTATTGCACAACTTTAAAATATTGTACAGCCCAGGGAAAGCCTGCTTTAAAGATAATATTTAATCACACACGAAAAAGCTCACTAAGTGAGATTAAGTGAAAAAGATAGCATGTAAAGCCAAATATAGTAGGATTCCACTTTGTTTGTTATATATAAATATATGCTTGGGTTTATTTGAGTGTATGAATTGATGAGCATAACTCTAGCGGAAAGTGGAGGTACAGTGATCTTGATTTTTCCTTTTGTGCGTTTTCACTATAATCTTGTTACTTTTAGAGTTGGTGGAGGAATCATGTTATTTTTACAGTGGTGAGGGTATGCTCAGCCATCCTCCACCATGAACTGGTCACAGCAATCGTTTGTGGATGCGTGGCACTGGTTTAAAGGACCAGCAGTGCACCTTACCTTGTACCTGCCATAGCTGCTTCCACAGACGGCAGGGCCAGCTTTGGCCTTCTGACATGGTGCTCAGGCCTTGACTCCCTTTGGTCAATGAATGTGAGTGGAAGTGACAGTCATGAGTTCTGTGTCTAGCCCTTAAGGGGCATTACATGTTCCTGTGTGCCCTCTTGTACTCTGTCATTGCCATGAAAAGAAGATGCCCTGTCCAGCCCATTGGTTCCAGGAGGGTAAGAGACATGCGGAGTGACCTGCATCCAATCTGTAGCTTAGACCATCAGTTCTCATACTGTAGACCTGAGAGAAATACATACCTATTGTAGGGTGTCATACAGATTTTTGTGACTGTTACACAGTTCTACCTGACTAATACAGTGCTGCCTATTTCACATGAACTCAAATCTAACGAGGAAGACAAAACTGGTTGGAACGATAAGTTAAAAACCTGAAATCAGGAACACTTGTAAACATTCAAAGGTGCAGTTTCCAATGATCCCTAAGGCATAAGAACCCAGCCATACTGGGGGTAACCCGGTTCCATTTCAGGCCTTCTTGCTTACTAAAACCTAAAGTCACAGAGAACAGAGTTTCCTTCTTCTTAGGTGTTACAGATTCCTGAAGATGCCAAAATGAAAACCTCCCAAGTTTCTCAATTTGAGAATACATCTTTTCCCTTTTAGAATAATTATGCTAAATCCTTGTGGAAATTACAGACAAAAGAAAACTGCTCTTAATCCCATCACCACGTTTTAACCTCTGACAAATATGTACATACATATATGCATGTTTTTATGTTTATATTTTTCCCATAAAAGAGAGCATTCTGTACATTCTGTTCTATAATTTTCTGTTTACCTTTACTGTCATAAACCTCTTCCTTTGCCATTTAATATCCTCTGCAGAATCATTTTTAAATTGTGAAATTCTTGCTTACATTTCCATTGAGTAGCTGTACCATAAATAACTTTACCTAACTCCTATGGTAATGTGTATAAATTCTATCCCATGTTTAGCTATCATAAACAACATCCTCTATATTAGCTCTCCATGTTTATCTCTGATTGCTTCTAAGGGTTAATTCCTAACAGTGAATTTCTGAGTTGGGGATATACATATTCATGAGGCATCCTGTCTCCAAGTGTTACTGTCCTCATCTGTCAGACAGGAGGTGATTAGAACTGGTGAAGTGTGTGATCATAGTTCTTTTCACAGGCTTCTTGTTGAGTCTCAAAACTCCTGGGAAGGAGGGTCCCTGGAGGCAGCATCATCTGAAGTGCCGTAACTTGAGCGCCTCAGGTCTGCCCAACAGAAGAGCTGGGCTGTGAGAGAAACAAGATATGGGAAAGGCAAGATAGAAGGACACTGTTGTGTGGAAAGAGCCAGCAAAATGGGTTAAGGATTATGCACTTAGGGCTCAGAAAGGCAGGCCAGTGGGGATTGTCAAGGCAAGAATCCTAAATCCATGAAGAAGGGGGTCCCACAACCTCAGATTGGAACATGCTCCTCTTGGTCCATTTCTCTATATCCTGAAGCTGGGCTCAGGCATCAGCAAGCAACAAACAGGTTTGAAAAGCTCTGCACAGGGGATATTCCTTTCCTCCTGCTGAGAGCTCAATGGGCACCACCATATGGATGAGCCCCAGTGAACCTCTTGGAGGATGAGAGACCATGTGGAGAAAGGCACCAGCCATCCAAGTCATCCCAGCTGTCCCAGCTGAGGCCCCAATAGGTGAGTGAGGCCACACTGGAGACTATCCAGCCCCAATAGAGCCTGTCCAGACTAAAAGAATTGCCCAGTCCAAGAAGTCACAAACAAAAACACATGTTTGTTGTTTTAAGCTGCTACATTTTGGGATGCTTTGTTACACAGTGAAAGCTGACTGATACATGAGAGGATGGATGGGCTGGATTAAAGAGGATCTTCTATCTGGCTTGGTAGTCTGGGGTTTATCATGGCTGTAAGAGAAGTCTCTGAGACATAGCCTCAAATCCTGGCTATGCCTTAAGCAGTTCAATTCACCTTTTCTCTGCTTCCATTCCCTCACATGCTACATGGAGACAATGATATCAGTGATCCTTGAACAGCTCAGGGGTTAGGGGCACTGCTCCCCTATGCAGCTGCAAATGTGTGTGTAACTACAGTGGACCCTTTGCACATGCAGATTCTCAACTGCGGATAGAAAATAGTTGACAAACAGCAGATTTTCAAAATCCATATAGTAGAAGTGGATCTGCATAGTTTAAACCCATATTGTCCAGGGTCAGTTGTATTTTTAAAGGATATTAAGAGAATTGAATGCCTAAATGAAGAATATGAAGTTCTTTAGGATGGTACCTAGAACAGTATGAATGTCAAAAAAGAAAAAATGCTGCTTCTTGTCATCCAACTCATGTTGTGACTTCCTACCCTAGAGCTCGGGCCCGCATCAGCTGACATAACCGCCAGTCTTGACTAAGATGACCTCAGCCTGGGCTTTCACCCCTAACTACAAGGTAGCTAACCATCCCAGTGCACCCAGGAACGTCCTGATTTTCACACCCAAAGTCCCTTCTCACAGGGAACCCCTTTGGTAGTGCCTGAGAAACTGAGATGGTAGTCACCCTACCTGCCAGGCAACCCCATGGTCCAAAGACATTCCTGTCCTTTCCCTTCAGCCTACCCAGGTGCATTCAACCATCCTCAGAAGGGAGTTTCATGTCCCCCACGCAGCTGAGACCCCCAGTTTACAAATAAACATGTACAACACACACAGGGCCCCTAGGGAAAGTGTAATTCCACACACTCAGGAGGCAGGAGCCACAGTGCTCAGTCATTTCTCCAAACACCTGGGGCCTTTGGGTAATGGCTGCGTGTAAAGGGAGCATCAGAGAAATTAGAGCTGTCACCAGTGTTCCTATGGCTTTATGAGAAGTTAGTACAGCACTGAGCCAACTCTAGTTGGCCGCTTAATCTGCACTGGGACAGGGCCCTGAAGACCCTTTGTCTTCGCCTCCTCACCTTCAGAGAATGGGACTCCCAGGAATGGTGTGTCTGAGGGTGGCTTCCCTTGGGAACTTAAGAATGGGGGCCATAGGACAAGTCAGTGTCCCTAGGGGATGCTGACAGGAGTGATGTGGGAATCTGGATGTGTTTGCCTTTTTTCATTAAGTCTTTATAACAAATGCCCCTCCTTATGCATTTGTTTTCATTGAGGTCAGAGCCAGACCTGTTGTGACAACATGAAGGAAGTCGCACCCTTTGCAGGCCCAGGGGGGCCTTGAGCACAGCAGGCCCTGAGCTGGCTGCGGGCTGCTGTGGTCCAGGCCTAAGTGTAGGAGGACAGGAGGCTCAGCTGGGCCTGGCTCGCGTCTCTGGAGCAGCAGACCATCGGTGCTATGTAGCCGAGCCCTGCCAGAAGACGACTTTCCCTGGAGTTGCCTGTTGACATCCGGAGGAGCCACTCAGACCAGTGGCTGTGATGATAATAGTGCTAGCCACACTAACAGCAATGACTGCCTTCATTAATGCCTGCTGTGAGAGACACAGCACAGAGCAGACATGCACCTGGTAGCTTCTTCTCCTGCATCAGGGCCCACGTGGTAAGTGGCAGCGTTGCCCGGCTCCCCGGGGGTGGGGATGGCACTGTTCCCTGTGTGAGAACTGTGAGCTGAGGCCTCTGGCCTCCCCATGCCCACTGGCTACACCAAGGCTATGGGAAGTGATATCTCCATCCAGTGTGGCCCATTCAGGGCACCAGGGCTGGGCAGGGTGGAGGGAGAGGCTGTGGGGTGGCCTGGCTGGGTATGAATCCTTCCCTGACATTTACTTACCAGCTGTACCACTTTGAAAGTAATTCCACCTCTTGTCCTTCAGTCTCTTTGTCTGCAAAATGGGCATAGTAGTGTTCCCCATTGTCAGGAAAAGCTGTGAAGATAACGTAAGTTGATACAGTCATCCCTTTACAGAAGAAGCTAAGAAGGAAAATGATGGGACCAACTCAATGCGGCTGATGGAGGGGATGTGACCGTAAACTTTATTTACTGGTTTGAAAAGCTCAGAGTGCTGTGGTCACTTTTGCTCTCTGGTACTATTCTTCCTCTGGCCGTAATTTATTACATCGCTTCCCTGTGCAAAACATTCTCCCCACCACCACCCCAGGACCCCCCAGATCCCATCTAATTTCAGTGTAAGTCAGGAAGTCCCAGATCTCATGATCCAATCCGGGCTCTCTGTGGCTAAGCCCTTCTGAGGATGGCTCTCTCCATCAACATACCCAGAAGTTGAAATGACAAGTTATTTCAGCCTCTCCTTCCACATATCCATCATAGACTGCGAGGCACAGATAGGATCATGGTAATAAACCTTCCTGTCAAGAGAGGGGAAGAGGAGAAGGACACAGGAAGCATTGGGCCATGCAGTCCTGACATCCTGGGAGGCAAATGCAGTCATGTTCTGCTGCTGCAGAGCCAAGGATGGTCCTTGGCTGGGCCGTGGTCTGCCCATGGGGGTAGCTTCCCAGAGCTTTGCTCTCCAAGGTCTTGACTCCAGCATCAGGCTCCACACTTACCCTCTGAGTCCCTCCCTTTCCTTTGGATGTAGCCTGTGTTTGCCGGCAGGTGTCTTTTCCAACCCATGTCCCACCCTTGGGGTGTCAGAGGCTCGGCCCTTTGGGTCCAAGCTGGGATGTTTTTGCTGATACCATGCACCTTGGAACGCTGTGGGCTTTCTGCACGCTGGTCCTTCTCCACTCCATCCAACCAGAGGCTCATGCAAGGCTATTTTCAAAGCATGCCTGCCTGCCACCAGGCTGTTTCCGGCTGCTCTCGGAGCAGATCCTTAAGATTCTAAGAAAAATCTATTTTCTGGCCGAGAGGGTCTCAGAGTTACTGCCTTAAAATTTTAGTCTTCAAGGATCTTACAGCTTCAGCTTAGATTTAGTCTTTAGCAACAGTCTCTGTTTCACTGAATTTTTTTTACAGGTTAGGGAGACGGAGGATGAAAAAAAAAAAAAAAGTTTTATTTTCCCATCCAGCAAGGTCTGGCAACACTCTATTTTCTTCAACTTTGTCTCGCGAATTTAATCAAACAGTCTCTCTTCAGTTCATCGCTGTCTTCCCTGCTTTGTCACAGATAAGAAGCCAATGGATGCTTTCACCCTTCTGCAAATCATCTTGCCGAGGCCTGTGGGTTCAATGGGGGATATTTGCCACCTTCCAAGTCACTGTCCATCATTCTGCTGTCACATAACAAGGCTCCTTTTTTTTCAAAACTTCCACAGGAGCGTCCCCTGCAGCACATCCTCTTACAAGTTGCTGCCATTTTTCCTAGACTTTGCTCACAGGTGTCTCGCCACTTTCCCATACCTGCACGGGGTCAGTTTTGCTGCATTCCACTGACCAAAGCAATCAACCAGGCCAGGTCATGGAGGATCGACTCGGGCTGTTGATGGAAAGAGGTGCTATTATGGTTAATTTTGCCCTTTTCACACCCAAGGATGCATAGGCAATACTACTTTTTAGTTTTTAGTTTGGTGAAGCATTAAGTAGTAACTGTCCTTAGTGGATCTCTGCCACAGCTCCTGAGCCACCCTGGCTGCAGAGCACTGAGCCTGGCACCAGGTTCCAGACCTGCTCCCTTGGCCCCGCAACACACACAGCCCTCCATCCATCCACCCCCTTTCCCCTTGTGTTAACTGTCCAGCTAAGGGAGCAGCTGAATATTACTGAATCACCTCTGAGTCCTCATTGAGTTTTTATCTGGTACTAGGGACCCTGTTTGCCACAGATGAAAAGAATAACAAAGGTGTGGTCCCTACCTGCCTAAGTCTGAATACAAGATGATGCTTTTAGTTCATTGGTAGTCCGAGGAACACAAAGTCCTTCCACGCCTTTCCATTTTCTTTTTCTCTTTTCTTTCTTTTTAAAAAACATGACCACGATATCGTTATCATACATGCCCAACTGAACAAGTCCTTCATTTCATCAAATATCCAGACAATAATCAATTTTCCAATGGGTCCATAGATGTCTTATTTTTGTCTTTGTTTTATAGTTTCTTTGACTCAGGATTCAAATAAAGTTGAAGCATAGTAATTGGTTGATAAGCCCCTTATGTCTCTTTTAATCAATAGTTTCTCCTTCACACTCTTTTCATTTGTTCTTACAATTTATTTTTTCCTGTAATCCCCAGAACAACATCTGAGGCAACTAACTGGACCCACAGTACCTACCCCACCCAGGGCAAATGCTAGTGATCAAACCTGGAGATCCTTCCCCAGCTCCCAGTGGTTTAAATGCAGACTATAATTGTTATTTTTAAAATCTGTTTTGGGAATTTGGGGGATTTGGGGATTTTAGGTAGAGATTGTTATAGACTGAATACTTGTGTCCCTCCCAAGTGCACATATTGAAGCCCTTACACCCAACATTATGGGGTTAGGAAGTGGGGCCTTTGAGATATGATTAGGTTTAATGAGGTCATGAGTGTGAGATCCCCAAGATGGGAGTAGCGTCCTCATTGAAGAGGAGAAGAGACCAGAGCTCTCTCTTCGCTCAAACAAATAAGAGGTCCTGTGAGCACTTAACAAGATGGTGGCCATCTGCAAGCCAGGACGGAGGCCCTCACCAAGAACCTTGATCTTGGACTTCCCAGCCTTCAGAACTGTGAGAAATAATTGCGTTGTCTAAGCTAGCCTATCAATGGCATTTTTAAAAAGATTTTATTTATTATTTTCAAAGAGAGGGGAAGGAAGAGAGGCAGAGAGGGAGAGAGACATCAATGTATGGTTGCTTTTCACCTGCCTCCAGCTATCGACCTGGCTGGAGACCTGGCTTGCAATCTGGTCATGCTGGGAATCAAACCAGCAACCTTTGGGTTTGCAGGCCTGTGCCTTATCCACTGAGCCACCAGCCAGGGCCCTGTCAATGGTACTTTGATATAAGAGCCTGAGCAGGCTAAGGCAGACTGTGAACCTGAATCATTCTCTAACGCACAGCTGAGGAGGCCCTGAGGGGATACGTAATGTGTGAGGTCACCGAGGTGGCTAGGGTAAGAGATGGGGTTTGCACCAGTCTGTGCACATCTGTGTCCCAAATCCTTGTGCTCAACTGCCTCCCTGCCACCCACTAAACCCAGATGCAGACAGGTGGGTTCTAACCCTGGCTGTGGCCCTTACTAAGTGTGACCTCCAGCTCGCCCATTGACCCCACTTTCTCCATTCAAAATGAAGGAAATGCTGCCAACCCCTGGCCTGCAGGAGGACTCCACTGGGGAGGGTAAGGAAGGGCTAATGCATGGTAGGAACCCTAGAGTGGCCCCCGACCCCGCGGTCACTTGTAGGGAGAGAATGTATATGGAGGCGTTAGCCATATCCCCCTCTTCTTCTTACCAGCAGCTCTGTCCTCAACTCCTGGGGCTGAACTTGCGTGAAAAACATAATTTGCAAGTCTAAGTACCATCTGTCCCTTCTGCCCTGTCCCAACAGCTGCCCTTTGAGTGCTCGCATAAGGCAGTGTGGGTTGCTCTTGGGGTGGGGGGTGGACAAGGGAAGGAGGCCTGCGCAGGGTCACAGCGGGCTTGAGGCACTTAGAGGGGCATTCCAGGGGCCTGCACAGGCAGGCTCAGTGTAGGAAGGGAGATGGGAGTTCCAGGTGGGCACACCTGCGGAGTCCCTATGGGGCTGCAGAGCTGTGGGGCCGTATGCAGCCAGAGGATGGGCAGAGCAGGGCCCTAAAATATGGGGACTCTGGGTAGTGGCCCCTTGCACCAGAGTTAAGGGTGGGCTGCATTAAATGTTTGCCCCCTCCCTCCCTGCCCTTCTCACCCCGGGGGCCACGGGAGCCACTAGTCTGCCCCTAACCCCGCCTCGCTCCACCCAGCCTGGCTGTCCTGGCTAGCTGGGGGGGGCGGGGGGGGGGGACACCAGTGCTCCCCTCCCACTCGGCTCGGCTCTGCATGAAGTGTGGCTGATGGAATTTTATCAAAACATCTAAATATGAGTTTTTCCTGCATGTCAACCTTTCATCTTCTCCCTGCACCACTCCCTGAGCATTTTATAGCTAGGGAAAAGGGAAAGAAGAAAAAGACTCCCTAGCGTTTATTGAGATAAATTGTGAGAGTCTGCAAGGCTGAATTGTTAAAAATGCATCTTCGCCTGCTGCCAACGTCACGAATACAGCTGATAAGTCAAGTTTCCTTTATCTTTTCAAAGTGTCTCTGCACAGAGAGGGGGCTTTGTCCCCCCCCACCCCACTCCGGCTCGTTGCTGCCCAGCTTGCAGACAATCCACAGACCCCCACCCATCCTGAGATCCTACACCCGGCAAACTTGTAACTCCTTTTGCATTCTATTCTGAGCGATGCGCTGGAACACTTGTGATTGATTTTTCCTTGTGACCCCTTGTGGGAAAGAGTGAAGAGGGTGACGCTTGCTGAAAGCCAACTACGATTGGGTACTTCTCCTGAGCTATCATTGAGCTTCTGTAACACCTCCCCGATGCATAGAGGCCTCGGACAAGAAGCACAGATTTTGTCCATGTGTCTGGGGGCCAGTCAGGGCTGGCTGGCCCAGGGCAATGCACTTGACTACCTCATGTGTCTGCAGTCAGTGGTGGTCAGCCGGGAAGGGCTATGCTGGTGTGGCTGGGCCTGGGGCCCCTGCTATTGCTGATCCACTGACATGGTTCTGGTCCACAGGGTTGGGCCTGGACTTGCACGGAGGTCAGGGGGTCCAGGGGAGAGAGGGAGTACTGTTCCTTGGGGCTCAGGTGCAGAACTGGCAAAATGCTGCTTTTGCATATCCTGTCAGCCAGAGTCAAATCACAGGCCAGATTTCAGAGGTGGGGAAGACTCCACACCTCAGTGGGAGGAGATGCAAAATTACATTGCCAAGGGCCAGGATATAGGGCAAGGGCACTGGGAATAATTGCAGGCATTTTTACAAATAACCTATCTCATTCACATTATAGCACAGAATCCTTGAGGCCAGCCAGTGAAGGAGGAGTTATTAACCCCATTTTTCAAATAAAGAAATTGAGGCTGAATTTTTTTTTAAAGATTTTATTTACTTTTAGAGAGAGAGGAAGGGAGGCGAAAAGAGGAAGAGAAACACCAATGTGTGAAAGATATATCAATCTGTTTCCTCTTGGGTGTCCCCAACTGCGGACCTGGCCCGCAACCCAAGCATGTGTCCTGACTGGGAATCGAACCCGAGACCTTATGGTTTGCAGGCCAGTGTTCAATTCCCTCACACCAGCCAGGGTGAGGCTGAGAGAATTTTGTTTGCTCGTTCCTTTGTTCTTTTGCTCTCATTTGGGCACCCCAGTGCGCTGGGCACTGATGGCACCGGAATGTGGACATAGCCTGGATACAGTCAGCCCTGCAAAGAGGAAACTGGGGATGCTCAAACACACCCAGGATGTGACTCTGAGAGAAGCAGGGGTCATGGGAAAAGCACTAGGCCAGGTGGTGACAGGACTAGCTGTGTGTTCTTGGGCAATGCACTTAACTTCTCTGAGCCTCAGCTTCCTCAGAACTATGGGGAAGCAGCTCCAACCCTCAGGGTGGGGTCAGGAGCGAGGAACAGGAGGTCATTTGGTGCCTCCAAAACCTAGGACCTCAGAACTGTTTCTGCTGTTGACTTTCACCCCACAGATATTTTCTGAGTTCTGACAACAACACACAGGCCATGCGTCCCTGGCCCTACATCCATCACTCTGATCCATCCACATCTGGGACACAAGATGGAATGCTATGGAAGCAGGGACCCCATCTGTCCCCACCTCTCTGTCCCTCAGCCTTGGCCCAGCCCTCAGCCTTGAATGGGCAAGGTGGGTTTGGGAGGGACAAGCAGAGGTCACCTGGGAGTCCCAGGAGATCGTAGCCTGGGGACAAGGCTTTGAGGAGGGTGCAGCTGGGATGGGGTCCCTCTCCTTCCAGGGGCCTTGGCCCAAACCCCCTGCCTACATAAGGGGTAAAGGCAAGCCCCGCCTCACACCAGGGCCTCTGCTCCCGCCAGGCTGAGGGACTGAGCTCTCTCCTGCTCCCAGCGTCTCGAATGTACTCAGCTTAGTGTGAAATGGGCCTCATGAGGAACAAGTCATTGCAGAAAGCTCTTCTGAGAAGCAAACTCTGACCAGCTCTCACATCTACCCGAGGCACAGAGCAATTTGTACTTGATTAAGTAAAATGTTACAGGTCACAGTGTGACCATTTTAAATCTCTCATCTTTTCTGCTTTCCTCACTTCTCACAACCTATTAATTTCCAATTTTCTTCTCTGCCTCCTGTCCTCACTCTGTGTCTATGGAGCAAATCCCTTGGTGCCTCCCCCTCCTGCCTCCCTCCCTTCTAGGTTTTTGATCCTGCTGTGAATCCTGCAGCATCCAAGGCCCCAGAAAAACAGCACAAATGTGTGAGATGGACAACACCCTGTCCTCCTGGAGCATCTGATCTGAAGGGAGAATGACAGGAAAAAGATTAGGATGTGACATCTCCCTGAGTCTTTCTCCCTCCTGGGACCACAGGAGAAGGTGCTGGGGGCCCAGCACGTAAATCAGAGATTGTCACATCTCTGTACCACAGAGATGCTCCCAGGATACTCTGTGGGATCAGAGAAAAGGAATGACTCCTCCTTCGGATCAGGGAGGCTCCCTGGAGGAGATCACACTTGGGCTGAGTGTCAGAGGACCAATGGGGTGACCATGGAGAAAAGAATGGACAAATGCCAGGACAGAACATGCCCCAGTTGTATTTGTTAAGTGGATTAATAAACAAATGAATAAGCCCTTTTGGCCTCACTGCTTAAATATTCCAAATGCCTCTACTACTTTCAGGACGAAGACTTAAATCCTTAATATGAAATTTGAGGGCATACATGCTCTGGCTGGTGCCCCCTTCTCCAGGCTCCCACCCATTCCTTACCCTTCACCCATTGAGGCCCTAGTGATCCTCATGGTCACTAAGAAGCCTCCAGCCACTGGGCCTTTGCACATGCTGTTCCTGCAACAGACAATCCCTGTTCATCCCTCAGGCCCCTGCACAGGCTGAGGAGGCATTCTCCAGTCTCCCTTCACCCCCACTTCCTACTACAGGTTTTCCTGCCACCAAGAGACCTTAAGAGACCTTCTCACAGCTCCTGTTGTGTGAGTCTAGATTAATCTCTGCTCCCTCTAAACAGTGATCTTCCTGGGGCAAGGACCATGACAGACTGGTTTAAACCCCCTGACGCAGGTGCTTAACAAATGTGTTGAATAAATACATGAATATTGTCATTGCAGTGTCTCCCTTTGTTAGTGCACTTGTACCTGGCCGGGCTGTCCACCAAGGACTGGAGTCTGCCTCAGGCATCCACACAGTGTGGTGCCCACTTCCGGGTCTGCCTCTCACTGGCATCAGTAAATACCTGTGGAGGAAGGGAGGGAGAGTGCGCAGGAGGCAAGGGGGGCTTGAGATGTGGAGGGGTTGCTGACTCAGCTTCTGGGCCAATCTGGAAGGTGGCCGAGCTGAGAAGGGCCTCATCTCCCACTCATGCAGGCATCTGGTTCCCAAAATAGTCCTGTCTTCTCTGCCTGCCTGTGCTGGTAGAAGACCCCACAAAGCAGCTAAGCGGGTGTATTTTCATGCCTCATGGTGTTTGGTTTCTGTGGGCTCATTATGAGAAAATGGGCTGTCAAAGCAGCTTCAGAGGAGAAGAAGGAGGAAAATGGACCAATTTCCCTGGTTGTGGACATAATGGGGGTTCTTGCAATACCCTTCATGGGGTGTTGCTCCCATGGGAAACTGGCAGGGAATTCCCAGGCCCGTGGACTCTGCGGTCCTGGTGCTCATGAGACACTCTGTGGGGATTGTGTCTGGTGGAGTCAATTGGCTGAGAGATTGTGGCCTTAAGCGTTCTCACATCAGAGTGCTTGTGAGACTATTGTCCCCTCACAGCAGATGGACAAGGACACTGCCATCCCTGCTCCCAATCAAGAGCATCTGGGACAAAAACTAAGAGAACAGAGTGTTCCCAGAAGCCCCTGCTCTGCCCTTCCCACCACCCCCTACCTGGGAGCCCCCTCCAACCCTGCCATGGATGCAACCCCACCTGCTCTGGAGAGAGGCCCCCAGGGCATCTGCTCAAGGGAGATCCAGAAACAGCAAATCACGGGTCCCTGCATGGTCTTCTCTAGTTTGTCCTTCAGGGACCAGGAGATGCTGGGGCCACAGGGTAGGTGAGCAAGGTCAGTGGCCTGAACCCAGCTGGGACAGAGCATGAGAGGGATGATGACCCCAGGTGTCCCTATGGTTGGTGCATCTTTTCCAGAGTTGTTTTTTTGTTTGTTTGTTTTTAGGTTGTTTTTTTTTTGCCTGTTTTTTGTTTTTCCCATTCTAGTCTTGTTCAGCCAGAGCACAGGGCCTTGGCCTGGGTAAAACTCACCCCTCACTGCAGCCAATTAATTTCAACTTGTCATACATTTTTAACAATTTACTAATCAATATGAACTGGGCAGCCTGCCACTGGCCACAAAGTGAAGGGTAAAAGAACTAAAATGCTGCCTGCTGGTTAGTGTATTAATACATCCCACGTTCACTGCCTATTTCGAGTTAATTACCTGGTGCCTGAATGGAATCCTTATGAATCTCAAGTAATGCCCTTATAGACACTCATAGTTCATTAACACGGCCCAGCGGCAGCGGTGTGGTCTGCGCGGAGGAAGCCGTATTCCCATACCAGGGCTGCAGGAGGGAGGGACTGACATCCAGGAGTGGGGGATCCAGGAGTGGGGGAGGGAGGGTGTTACAGCCCCTAACAGACGGGCTTCTCCGTTAACCACACAGGGTGACCTTGGCAGCCTGGAGTGGGGCCAGAGGGTCTCACACTGTTAGGGTCAGTTCCAAGATTGCCACCTGCTACCAGGGCCTATGGCCTCAGACAATGACAGAACCCTTGAACTTGGGACTTTTCTTTAAAATAGGATAATAATGCCAACGTCACGGGCTTGGTCTTGTTTCCCGGAATGTGGAACTTAGGAGGGGGGTCAAACTCTGTGGATGTTGCTGGAAAGAAGGGCCAAGTGAACAGAGAGGGCAGCAGGTCCTGAGGACAGACTCCTTGCCTCCAGCACACCGCGTGGGATAAAGGAGGGTGCAGGGTGCAGAGATGCGTGGGGTGGGGGCCGTCCCCAGAGAATGTGAGGCCTGGGCCTTGAAATGTGAATAAAAGTTTCCTGGACCAATCAGGCGAAAGAGCGTTTCAAGGAGCCGGTACAGTGTGAGCAAGGGTCAGGAGGCAGCCACTGGATGTCACTGCTGCCTGGTTGTAACCTGAGCATCTGTCACAGCAGAACAGGGGGCAGATCCTGGGGCACCTGTGCTGAAATGTGGCCCATTTCTGGGCACCTGGCTAGCAGGGTTGTTGGAAAAGCTTAAATGTATTTAACCCTGTTCACAGGCTTTTTAGAGCCAACTGTCGGATGTTGGGCAAGTTATTTAACCTTCGAGTGCCTCACTTTCCCCATCTGTGAAGTGGGGATAATGACAGTGGCCTGGGTAAGGAGCAAACCTTGTGAAGTACTTCAGGGGATACCGGGCCCCTGCAGACATTAAGGGAGCTGTTGTTGGGATTGGTGTTCAATGGGTGCCCCTGCCTGTGGGTCGCTCTAATCCTCAGAACACCAGGTTGGGGGGGGGGGGGTGGTAGGAACTTTGAAGAACCTGAATCCCAGGGGGTCACAGGGCTGAGCTGGTGGCAGGGCGCTGAGATCTGTCCTGTCTGTCTGAGCCCACCCAGTGCCCAGAGCAGTGTCTGACCTGTGGTGGACACTACCCTCCCCTCTCACCCCTTTGGGGATGCTCCTAGAGCATCAGCCCCTTTGAGCCCCGATCCAGGGGTTCACATGGAGACCCCAGATGTTCATGGCAAAGGACAAGCTATGTCTTAGACCCATCGGGTGGGGGGAGCATCTCCCTTTTGCCTTGCCCCACCTCCCCAGGAACCTCTGAGCACACAAAGGACCTTCTCACCAGCCCTGCCTGCGGGGAGTGCGGGATGGCGCTTGTGTTAAAATCCACACCTGGATGAGCCCCTGCTGGAGGAATTAATCCGTGCACACACAGAAAACCTCCCGCAGACTTGTCTTCTAACATTTATTCTGGAAACTGGAACATGCAGATAAGGCAGCGCCTGATGCTGGAACCAGAATAAATTTGCATTCTCTAAGCCGCAAAGAGCTGCTTACCCATCCACTTTATGAGCCAAGAAGAGGGGAAACACATCCAGTTCACGGAAGGTTCTGCAGGGTGCGGTTCCTGCAGGCACAGACCAGCTCAACGACAGCCCTCCTTCTTAGGGTCTTAATTCCTCCGTCTTCACTTAATAAAACCTTAAAACTATGAAAGCTTGGCTCAGAATTCCAGGATCTTAGAATCTTGTCTTAAATGTTTTTACTTTAACAGAGTCTTAAAACTACAGAATCCTGAGTCAGACTGCTAGAAAGTGAACCTCACATCCATTCCCAGAACCATAGGGTTCCCAGGAGTATAACGCAGCTTGCTCAGGTGTTCAGCCCACAGGTGAATGCCCTCCACAAAGTTCCAACAAGGTTCCTGGGCTGCCGCTGTGATCCTACCCACTCTCGCCGACTTGGAAGCCACCGAGGACTCCACCTTGCAGACCCGGACTCTCTCTGGACTCTTGGAACTTGGGACTTGTAGAGGGGACACTCAGGACTTGTGCCTTTCTGGAACCGCCCCATAATCTAGTGTAACATATGCTTTCCTGGACTATTATATGGAGGCTAAGGGCAACATACACCAGATCATGAAGGAGAGAGAGAAGGGATGGGGAGACTTTGGGCTTGGTTTTGGTTGATAGCCCTTTGGGGAGCAAAGGAAGTGCTGGGTGCTGTGGGAGAACAGGGCTCCAAGCGGAAGTGCTCCCAGCCCCCACCCACCAAGGTTAAAATATTGTAAATAAAGACCTGTTTTTCTTTTTCTTTTTTTTTTAAAGATTTTATTTCATTATTTTTAGGAAGAGGGGAAGGGAGAGAGGCAGAGAGGGAGAGAGACATCAATGTATGGTTGCTTTTCACCTGCCTCCAGCCACAGACCTGACTGGAGACCTGGTTTGCAACCTGGTTATGTGCCCTGGCTGGGGAATCGAACCTGCGACCTTTGGGTTCGTAGGCCAGCGCCTTGTCCACTGTGCTACCAGCCAGGGAAGACCTGTTTTTCTTAACACTAACTGTTGGGTCTTACACCAAGGGCCACATGCACGACCAGGCCCCACTTACTCAATGACAGTATGACAGATCACCTCTCCCCACTGCAACTTATCTGCCCCCAAAGGTGGCTGGGAGGCCTGTGCTGTGGGAGCTCAGTCAGGCTATTGAGCTGCTCTGACCCTCAGTTTCCTCATCTGAAGCATGGAAACATGATGCCCTCTTAGAAGCCTGTCGTGAGGGTTGTTGGTGTAGGTCAGAGGCCAAGTGTAGGGCTGACATAGAGTAGGCACTAAATACACCAGGCTGCTTCCTCTGCAGAAAAGACTTCTGTTCCACCTTTGCACCCAGAGACTTTTCCAGCTTCTGAATATGCAGTGTGACAAGAAGAGCAGTGAGGACAGAAGCCGAGGAGCCGTGACTCAACTTCTGGCCTCACTGTGCGTGTGAGTCACCTCCCTGACCCTCTGTTTCCTCATCTATAGATGGAAAACACGATACGTGCCCCTGAATGAGAGCCAGGAGGCCAGATCTGAACGAAGCCCCTTCAGGTGCAGGGTGTGAGACATGGAAGAGGCAGAACCCAAATAGCAGGGCAGGGGAGCCCGTCTTCATCAAGCTGTGAGAGAAGCCCAGATTGATATGCAGAGAAGGCGGCCCAGCTGGAAGTAAGCACTTCATTACTGAACAAGTTTTTATAAAATCAATTGCGTTGCCTGTTCTCTGCATTTTTTAATTGCAAAACCAATTAGTTTTTTGGCAAAGGGGAGGGAGGGCAGAGCTCAGATGGGCTTTGCAAACTCTGCCTTTTATGGTGGCCACAGCAGGAAGCCAAGGAGGGTGAAGAGTGGCCCTGGCAGGGAGGCTGTCCCCATCCACAGGGCAAGGACACTGACCCCCCACCCCCCATCCCCCACCCCCGCACCCCACACAGCAGGCCAGGGAGCCTGGGCTCCAGCCTCCTACAGCAGGGGAGCCAAGCAGCGTGGATCAAGCAAAGGAGTGGATGCCCCCAGTGGTGGCCAGAGGTGGCCCAACATCAACTCCTCCTCCCCCGGGACCCCGGGCTCTTTCCTCACCTGACTCTAGGTGCGTTTGTTTGAACAAAGTTGGCTCCAGTAAGGCATATCTGCCTTGTTCACTGCTATATCCCTGGGCTTGGAGCCTGGCATGTAATAAAAAGCAATGTGAATGGTAGATAAATTAAGGAATAAAGGAAAGAGTTTTAGCTTCTTAGAAGGAAGAATGTTTTATAGCCAAGTTGATCTAGGGGTGCAGTCTCAGGAGGAGAGGGACTTTGCTCTATCACGTGTTTTGAAGGACACTGGAGATCGCTGAAGGAGATTAGATGGATGGGATTCAGGCATCAGCAGGGGGGATATGTTTGTATTTCTGACCTTTAATAGCCTTTCCCATTCATGACCCTTCTCCTCCTCCTTTGCCCAGAGATTCTGGGCTCATTCTCTCTGATAAAGGCAGTGATTTTTTTAACAGACTTTATTTATGTACCCTTAGAGAGAGGGGAAGGGAGGGAGAAAGAGAGGGAGAGAAACATCATGTATGGTTACCTCTTGGGCACCCCCAGCTGGGGACCAGGCCCTCAACCCACGCATGTGCCCTGATGGGAATCGAACCAGGGACCCTTTGGTTTGCCATCTGGCACTAAGCCATGCCAGCGAGGGTGTGATTTTTTTAAATCAGTCAAATCCTAGTTCAAGTCCACCTGCTACCACTAATTAGCTGGAAACTCTGGGAGCAGTTTGCTTCCCTGTGGCTCAGTTGTGCCACCTATAAAATGGGACTGATAGTTCCATCCATCTCTGTGGGATCTGAAAATGCATAAGAAAAAGTGCTTTGTAAAGGAACACACACACACACACACACACACACACACACACTGTTAATTAAAATTCTCTCAGCATTCCGCTCCAGCCCCAGGAATGCACGTGGTAGGGCTGCATCAGAAATTCTGCTGGGAAAGAGCCTGGACAGTCAGACCCCTGTGACCAAAGGTCAGTGCTGTCCCATGAAACCTGCCCAAGTCACCCAAGGCAGGGAATAGGATGCAGGGTGGGGGGAGGGTAGGGAGGCGATGGGAGGGCTGGGGCAAGTGGTCCATTGCTCCTTCTTCACCCTCTGCTAGAGCTGCTGCAACAGACCGCAGATCAGGATGTCTTGCTGCATCAGTACCAGCCCTGGATGAGAGGAAGCAGAGAGGGGAAAGCTGGGTGGTGGGCAGGAAGAGCCGCAGGGTACTCTCATGGGCCATCACTGGTTTAGCAAATAGAAAGTCAGCCAGACCTGGGTTCAAATCCCGGCTCAGTATCCTAGCTTTGTGACATTAGACATATCACTTAACTCCTCTGGGCCTCGCTGTCCTTCCAGGGAAATGAAATTAATAGCACGGAAGCACTCGGATTCAGTGAAGCAACTAACCTCCTCTCTCCCCTCCTTTTTCTCCTTTGCCATCTTCATCTTCTTCCCCTTTCCTTTTCTCCTCTTCACTCCCTCTTCTCCTTCCTCTTCCCTTCCACCTTCCCCACTTTCTCCTGCTGCTCCTCTTCTCCCTCTCCTTATCTTTCACTTTACACACATTGAATTGTGTGTAATTGGGATCGTCCAATTTATTCGGCTATTCAGGGTTTTTTTTTAAACTGCCTATACATCATCAGCATTTTCCCACATCACTGACAATTCCTCAAAAGCATGATGTTAATAGCTTTGTAATTGTACCTCACTCAGATGCACCATAATTTACTTCACCACTGTTGCCTGGCAGAGACTTAGAGGATTACAAGGCTCCTATGCACATGAGGTTGTGAGGATCTCTTTGGGCCTCGTGTGGTGTGCCTGAGTCCCTGACCTCATCCTCAGGGCAGGCTCTTGCAGGTGGAATCACGGCACTGAGAGCAGCAATGTTTCTCAGGGTCGTCATCCCTCAGCCACTTTCCTAAAGGTTGGCCTTATGGACATCCCCCCGCAGGCCACGAGGATGCCCGTCTGACACCCACAGCCCTGGCCTGTGGCGCCGGCATCCTGGCTACATGGTCATCAATCACCTCGGGTTCCTGGGTGTCTGGAAGCCTCATGACAAAGGCTAGAAGCAGCCGGGGGCAGCACCTCCGGCAAGGAGTCAGAAGTGGTCCCATCACACCTGCCCTCACCTGCCAGGTGCCTTGGCATGGCCCTTCTCCTCTGGTTTTCCATTTATTCACCTGTTGCCATGACCCCTTAGCCAGCCTCCTTCCTCCCATTCACTCAGCACCCAGAACAGAGCCTGACACCCAGTAGGTGTTCAGCAAATATATGTGGAAGCTTGAACTGCCAGAATAGTCTTTGAGCAACACACACACACACACACAGAGTTTTCCTGCAGCATTCTCCCCTTCCTGGCTGGAGCCCCCCACCCCCACCCCATTTATATTTCTTTCTCCTCACAGCCCTGAACAGCAAGACACTGACTTAACCTTTTTATCTGTAAAATGGAGCTGCTGATGATACTGAGGCATTCCACTGAAGATAGGGTAGAATGGGGATGGTTAAGGACACAGACGTTTGAGCCAGAGAGCTTGGGTTTTAAAGTTGCCTAGTTTGCCCTCAGTGAAACTGAGAAAGCCTTCCTCATCGGGCTCCTGTCAGGATGAACCGACGAACAGATAAACTATTCAACATAAAACGGGACCTGCAGAGAGAAACACTATGTGACTTTGAGATGCTGCCACTTCCTGCAACCAGGTCACAGCCTGAAAGCCTATGGCACCAGGTAGAGGAATGTGCTCACTGACATGCAGGTCCCCTCTCCTGCTGGGAAGAAGGAGCCACCTCTCAGGGCCCCTACAGTCATTCGGGCTCATGGAACTAGATCTCCCTCACAAGCTGTAAGCCGAAGAGCCGAGTGGCCCTCCCAGGCTGGAGACGAAATTTGGCAGAGACCCTCCCCACTCCTTTCCCTGCTCCGGGCGTCCCAGAGGAGGCCTTGTGCACCGATGGCACAGCCACCGCGACCGTCGAACCTGCAAGTCTCTGCACGGAAGCAGCTCCCTGGGAGAGACACCTGGGTCCAAGCTGCTTTGTTGTGTGAAGCGGAGAAGATTCGGGGTTGTCACTGCAGCAGAGCCCCACTCCCCCTGATCCGTCACCAGGGCCATGCTGGACCATTAGTGTGCGACTCGGCCCCTTGCAGGTGGTGGGACACTGAGCTGAGTGGAAGGCACTCAGTGGCGTCCCTCTGCTGTAAGAAATAGGGCGCCTGGTGATTATATTTTCCATAATTTCAGGAGAAGCCAGAATGAGGCTTCTTATTTAAAAACCTGACAGCTTTTAAGTGTTGGTAATTAAATCAAGGGTTTAAAAACAAAAAACAAAAGACGAAAACCAACCCTGACTGAGCCAAACCAATTCAGCTTGCAAACTAGATATGCCCAGAAGCCACCTGTTATGTCTCTGGCCTGCATGACCAAACCTAAGCTTCTTCGCCTGCCATTCAAAGCCCACCAGGGATTGATTGTCCACAGTTGGCCCCTCTCACAACTTCCAAACCTAACCCTGAACTCAGGCAGCACTCAGCCACTGACGGGTCACCAACCCGGGCCTCTGTCCACATGGTTCTCTAGGGTCAGTGTGGTGCCATAAATAAGGACACTAGGTTGCAGCCCAGATCACCACTCATTAAGAGCTGGGTGACCTCTCTGAACATCAGTTTCCTCTTCTGTATAACAAAGGTGATCACAGCCACCTTATAAGGTACCCTAGAGAGCTATATAAATGCTGTCTCACAGGGCCTGGCCCAGAGAGAGGGCTCAGTCAAAGTGAGCCTCATCCCGCTCTCCGCATGAAGAAGGACTGCCCTCACTGCCCTCACTGCCACCCGAGCCCCTTCACCACGCTTCCTTCGCCTCTTTTTCATAAGGAGCAGGCTTGCATCGCAGTCTTACGTCTCCATGGGCCCCCACATCTGCCTCTCACAGGGGTTTACTACTGATCTCTCCCACATATATCCCATCTCTATGTCTGCTTCTCGGAAGACTCAGACCAGCGGTCCAAGAAAACAGGTGGTGAGGAGGGTTTTGGGACTGGCTTACCCACCCCACGCAGGCAGGGGACACCATCCTGGCGGGAAGGTTGGGCAGACAGCGCTTGGCATAAAGTGATGGCTCAATTGCTAAAGCTCTTATCTGTGGTTACCTGGGAGAATGGGGAGGGGCATCCTGTGGCAGATGTGATGGTGTAGGTATGTGAAAATGAGGGGTGGTGGCAATACCTCCAAAGACAGCAGAGTTGGCTGGGCGCTTCCTCCGTCCTTTGCCAAGGCAACTCTGACAATTTCACTTTGCTGGAAATTGAGCTGCGGTGCTGGGTTCACATAGTGCGGAGGAGTAGAGAGGCCCGGGGCTCTCAGCTCCTAGTGGTGAGTGTGAGAGCCAGAGGGCCAGTTGCTGGCTCACGGAGAGGCGGGTCTCCCGACCTGGAAGAGCACATCAGCCTCAAGAGCAGACCACGGCTCTAATTGTCCAAGGCCAGAGCTCTAGAGGTGTTTGCATGCTGTTCAGCCCCATTCAGGTCTATTGTACGTGGGCCAGGGCCTCGATGGGGAAAACCTGGAACTCCGAAACACAGCACAAGGGCACCTGAGGATACTGACTGCAACTCTCCCCAAAACCTCTGGGCTCACAAGGACAGCCTACCTTTTCCTAGGAAGAGCCAGACCTTATGATGTGCCTGCCCCTCAGGTAATAAGTGCACCCTGGGAACCTGTCCCATCTCCCCTTGACGCTGCCAGGTGAATGCACAGGTTAAATCCCAGCATAATTCAGGGTGGCATGCTAGGCCTGAAAGAAATTACCCACCAAAAGAGTAGAAAGAACCCTGGCTAGGTAGCTCATTTGGTTGGAGCATTGTCTTCATAAGCCAAGGTTGCAGGTTTGATCCCCAGTTAGGGCACATAAAAGAATCAGCCTATAAGTGCAAAGGGGGTAGAGCAATGAGTTGATGTTTCTCTCCCTTCCTTTCTTCCTATTTAAAAAAAAAAAAAGTTTTTTTTTAAGGAGAAAGAATTACCAAATGTGTCCTCGCAGGAGCCCGGGGAGTGGATTGCAAGGGTGCTGGACCTATGGGAAGGTGTGGAGATGGGACAGCCAACAAGGGTGCTGCTTACCATTTCCAACCAGTATAACACATGGACGGACACCCACAACATCCATGCCACTCAGCAATAATAAGGAACAAACTATTAATATTTGTAACAACTTGTATGGATTTTGAAGGCATTATGGCCAATGACAGAAAAATGCCAATCTAAAAAGGTATATACATACTATATGACTCCACTTAAATAACATTCTTAAGACGACAAAACCGTGGAGTTGAGAACTGATCAGGGTTTCCCGGGGTTCAGATTAGAGTAGTGGGTGATGGCAGGGAGGGTAGGTGTCACTTCAGAGGGAGCGCATGAGAGATGTGCGTGGAGTGGTTTTTATCTTGATTGTGGTAGTCTCCAAATTCTACACATGTGATAAAATTGTATAAAATTATATACACAAACTTTACCAACATCAGTTTCCTGATTTTGATATTGTATTATAGTTATGAAGGTGAGATCATCAGGGGGAACTCGTTGAAGTTTATATAATCCCTCTGGTGCTCTTTTCTTTTGCAACTTCATGTTAATTTATAATTATCTTAAAATAAAAAGTTGTTTAAAAAAAGACAAGAGAACCCTGGCTGATGGCTCAGTGGATAGGCACCAGCCTGTGAACCCAAAGGTTGCTGGTTTGATTCCCAGCCAGGGCACATAACCAGGTTGCAAGCCAGGTCTCCAGTCAGCTCTGTAGCTGGAGGCAGGTGAAAGGTGACCATACATTGATGTTTCTCTCCCCCTCTGCCTCCCTCCCTTCCCTTCTCTCTAAAAATAATAAATAAAATCTTTTATAAAAAGTCTTAAAAAAAAAGGTAAGAATGGAGAAGGTGGCTGAAGCAGCACCCCAATAAAACGCAATTACTTGCTAAGTTAATTTTCAGGTCTGGGACCTATTGATGGACAATGTGACCAAGTCCCCAAGAAGAAGGAGCCTTCAACATCATGGCAAGTATGGACTATGATGTTTCCCCACTACTTCCCCAAATGGCCTGACAGGTATATATTCAGGTGACTATCCACTGGGGAAAGGGAATAACCAACTACTTTGAGGACTGTTAAGCATAAAGTCTGAGCTGACACTGGTACCTGGAGACTCAAAGTGTCTCCACGACCCCCCTGTTAGAGCAGGGGTCTACGGGAACCAGACGTTAAGTGGTATTCTGGCTAAAGCCTGGCTCACAGTGGGCCCAAGGGGTCCAAAGGAACCACTTAGTGGCCCCTTCTCTGGACGCAGAGTGGGTCATTGGAAATGATACACTTGGTCATTGGAAAAACCACAGATCTGGGGGTCTCGCCTACAGAGTAAGAGCTAGCAGAGTGAGCAAGGCCAAATAAAAATCTCTGAAACTATCTCCTACACTAGGCAAGAGTACTGTCAAAAACAATAGCATATCCGGGCTGGGGGATGGCGAAGATGAGTCCCATCATTAAAAATTGAATACCTACAGTGTCCCTATTATGTCTCCACTTAATCTGCAAGCCTGGCTCGTGCACAGGCAGGTGCGCACTGGAAAATGACCTCCGACTTCTCCAGGCTCAAGCAGGCAGCAGCTTGGATTGGAGGCTGTGTGCTGGACACGCCGTGTTGCTAGGGCAGATTAGAGGCCGCGGGTAGATGGGACGTGGCATCGCCTTCGAGGATATGTCTCTTTCCACTCCTAGAAACAGGGAGAAGGAGCAGTCCTATACACATGGCATAGACAACATTTGTCTATAGCTCTGCCACTCTGGAATCCCCTGCATTGGAGGTCCTGGTCCCCACGTCGTCACATAGTCACATGTAGTCATGCTCTTGCCAGGATTCACAGCAAAGGTCCTATTGAACCACAAATGACAGCTGCCCTCAGGGCAATTTGGAGCCACTAGGCAAAATGCAGAGTCGCTTTGACCAGCAGGAGGAAAGGAGGGGAGGGGGGCAAGAAGGACCTGGTAGAGCTCAGGTGGTCCCTGGTAACCCCACTGTAACTGAATAGAGCATGCAGCCCCCTGGCTTGCGCAGAAGTACAAGGGTTCCGTAGCCCCTTCCCCAGGAGTAAGGGGGTCCATACTGAGGCTTGAGGTGATAGCTGAGAGCAAGGGGACTTCAGAAAACGTAGCGGGGGAAGGCAGTGGATGCCGGTTACAACCCCGAGATCAAACACAGGAATGGGAGCTGCGCTTGGTGTCACAAGCCTTCCTCTCCTGAGCTTTCAGGCAGGGCGGCCATGACAGCCCAGGAGCTGCTGGGTCCCACACCTGTGTGAAGAGAAAGAACTTGTGGCCCGAGAGGTGGGCTGTCATGGCTGCCAAACAGTATGTCTCGGATCTCGTGCTGCCCCAGCATGACTGGTGGCCCATCTGCTGCTCTCTGAAGCCCATGGGAGAGAAAATGAGCCCCTTGAGGTCCAGCTTGGCAGGAGGAGCTGGACACTGCCAACGAGGGAGAAAGAGGGGCAGGAAAACAGAGATGGGAATGGACGCCACCCCAGGCTCCCTGACAGCGATGGCCATCTTCTCACCCTTCTCTCGTGACTTGCTGTGTGGCCTTCTTCAAACTCCCTTCAGGACCTCAGTTCCTCCATTGTTACAGTCAGTTCGTCTCAGTTTGTTGTAAGGATCTATTGGGCAAATGTGTCTAACGTACCCAGAGCAGGACAATGAGAGCTCCAAAAATAAGCCACTGTTGTCATTGAGACTCCGGCTCGCGGTAGGCCTGGTGGGGCCTGGGGGTCTCCGCCCTGGGAAACCCACCCACCAGCCAGCAGTGCGCTAAGGCTTCTGCTGGAGGCCTGCAGCGGCCCCTCCCCACCTCTCCCTTCCCTCCTCACACTTAACAAACAACTTCACTTAAAAAGCCATCTGGGACGATGGATGGCGCAGGGCGCATTTTGTAGAATAAGTTTTCAGGGAGAGGAGCCAAGAAATTAAAGGCACGGCACTTATGATTTCAATCTTATTAGGTCCCATAACTCTGACTGTTGGAGAATCGTGGCTCTGTATTATAAACTCCTGCCTCTCCCCACCACCCAGTGCTCGAGGCTCCATCGCCATTTGTCTGCGTGGGCCTGCTCCCAGTGCCCCTGGCTGACCCCCCACCCCCAGGATAAACTCCCCTCCTTTCACCACGATGGGCTGCAGTGGGAGTTCCCTCATGCAATAGTCCCGTCTCCTGTGTCACTGCTGTCCCACTTCAGGAAGCTGCCCCCTCTGCCTAAGGAGTCCCAGGTGAAGGTTTGTCTTCTGTGCGGACACCACGTGGATGCCCTGTGAAGGAGAGATGTATCACCGTTGGAATGGATGGTGGCCCTGGGGAGGGGTAGTGACCTCCGTCACCGGAGGCATGCACAGGGGATGGGCGAGCACTCTGCAGGGAGGCATCGAGGAGGCAAACTAGCCAAATGACTGTGAGAGGCTGGGCGTCAGCAGCTGAGAGATCTGGGGTGAGTGCTGGCTGCAATATCTGCAAGGTGTCTGACCTTCAACAACGACTTATACTCATTGAACCTTGGTTTCTTCATCTGGAAAATCCAGCAAAATAATAGTCCCACTTCCCAGGGTTGTCATGGGGACTAAATGACATAATGTTGGCAAAACACTGAGTGCAGAGTGAATACTATCATCAGTACCAGCGTGGGAGGAGGGAAGGCTGGGTTGTGACCCCCTGAGCAATCTAAGATTCCAAATTGCTATGGTTTTAGAAACCGAAGACTGAGATCCAACAATTCAATTATCATAAGATGATAAGATTCCCTAAGATTCTAAGGCCTTAAGAAATCATGGCTTTATCCTTCTACCTTACTAAGGCTTATTAATAATCTGAGGCTGTGTGCTTCAAAAAATCACGCTCTGAACCTACGCCCGTCCACCTATATAATGGACAAAGAGTGTTTATCTTGGTCCCTCCCCTGACTTCAAATCTTCCATCTTTCTATCCTGCTGGAGTCCGCTTTTAATAAAATTGCTGTAACTACTGGATCTTTTGTCCCAGGCACACCAGACCCCTCTGTGTTTCTGAATCTTCTGTACCCTTGGTCTTCCTCCCCCCTCTCCACTAAACCCCAAATCTGCCCATTAAAATCTCCCCTTTAAGGTCTAGGTTGCAAGTAGAACTTCCCAGAGGCCTAGTTCTCTTCTGGGTTGAAATCAATAATCAATGAATGTCCTGCTTTGTATTTCCAGTGCACTTTGTTTGAGTCACTCATCTAACAACTATTAGAGTCTGATTCATTATTGGGGAGAAAATCTCTGACCTTTATCTCATGTTAGACCCACCCTCTGGTGTCCTTCCAAGACATACTCGCCAACAAGGCAAGGAGTATAGATCTGATTGGTCAGAGGTAGGGCAATGGTTGGGCCACCATGCTCACTAATGGGCAGGGTTAGTGCTAAAATGTGATGGTGCCAGGCCAGCTCTTTCCCGTTCGCCCCTCCTCTCCCATTGCCTGCAGCCAGGGGACCAGTCAGCTCTGCAGACCCAGGCAGGGTAAAGGCAGGGTGGGAGAAAGCAGCAGTGCTCTCTCAAGTCTCCCTTTGACCTCCAGGACTAGACTAGTCATGGTGCAGTCAGCAAAGGAGAATCCACTCTAGTGATTCAGACAAAGAATTTAATTCAGGGAACTGGAGCTAAGAAACCAAGCAGGAGATGATGAGGTTCCCGAGAATTTAGTGATAACAAGAAGAGCGCCCTTCTGGGACAGGAAGGTTACAAAGTTAAGAGGTGACATCTCAGAGCCCAGAAGCTGGGATTATTAGTGGGTGTCAAAGCCATGGCGGGGGGCCAACAAGGGAGCTCTAGGACCACGGAGTGAGGGGCTCTCCGGTGGGAACTGGGATCACAGACAAGAGGCAGCTGCTGCTGAAAATGCCTCCTGAAGGCTGCCTCTGCACACAGCTTTTAAAGCTGTTTGGTCATTCGTTCATTCACTTGACAAACATTTATTGAATTACTACTAGTCTGAGACTATATTCTAGGTGGGGGTGATATAGCAATGAACACAACAGACAGAAATCTCTGCCCTCATGACACTTGATTTCTAATTGGAGGAGACAGAGGGTAAAGAGGTGGGATGTACCAGGGGGTCAACTGCTACTCATTCTTCAAGTCTCAGGGCATAAGTGGCTCTTCCAGGGAGCCCTCCCCTGAACATACCACGCTCACCCAGGCAAGCCAGAGCTCTCTGTGGGCCCAACTCTCCCTCTGCCTCCTCCATCAGCCAGGCCATAGAGTTTTCAGCTCTTGCTGAGGCCTGGGGTCCACAAAGCAGGCATGAGAGGACATGGGAGTCAAGCCACAGGTGCCCCAAGTCCTCCTTTCAGCCAGGCCCCACCACTTCCTCCCCCTGGGCCTTTGGGGCAACCAAGGGCTCTTGGTGCCTGAGACCTCAGTCTGAGTTGGAGTAAGGGTGGTCTCCTTTCTCCTTCATGGCCCCCTCTCTCCCTCTCCTCTCTCTTCCCTGATGAAGGCCTCAGGGTGTCTCTAGGCAGCTGCCCCACAGTGCTCCCCCAGGATGCCCCACAGCCTCTCCCCTGTTTTCCATTCTCTGGGGGATGCAGCTCAGGAGCGACAGACTCCACACACCACCTTGGCCTCTCACCCAGCTCCTTGGGGGCTCCACCCAGCTGGCCTGTCAGCTAGAACCCTGAAGGTCTTCTGGACTAACCCCTCATCCCACACCTACCCATCCCCAAGGGTGGGGCAGTTCTACCTCAGGGTATATCTGGATTCACCCACTGCTGTCCATTCCCCTTGGCAGACCGCTGCTATGGTCTGAGCTGCCAACAGCTCCTGCCTAGATTCACATCCTCACAGGGCCCCCTGTGCCCACTCCAGCGTCCACTGAGGAGCTACAGATTGTTTTAAGAAACCAACCACATCAAGTCACCCCTTCTATAAAACCCTTCAATGCTGCTCATGGATCCTGAAATAAACCCAGCCCTGCTGGCCAAGGCCCAGGAGGCCCCAAGGGATCTGTCTGTTCCTTTTTCCTCCCTCCTCATGTGTCCTCCTCATCACTCTGCCCCAGTGCCCTTCTTTAATGCCTCCAACACGCCTTCCTACCCCAGGGCCTTTGCACATGCTATTCCTGTTCCCTAAGCCACTCTGTCCCCTCCTCTTCAGGTAACCAGCTCCCTTAAGTCTGAACTTAAACATCAGCTCCTAAGATTACTCCACCTGAATTAGTCCCCCTCATTATTCTCCCATGTAGCCTCATGTACATGCCATGCTTGGCTCCATCCCAAGGTATAGTTGTCTGTGTGACTTGTCCTTGAAAGGCCACATCTCCCTCTGGACTGTGAGCCACAGGAAGCCAACACCTGACCTTGCTTGTTTATTTCTCTTTTCTGCCCCCACTATCTATCAGCACATGGTAGGTACTTAGGAAATGACCTGGATGAGTGAGCACCTGGAACAATAAGAATGGGAAAGAAGTAAAAAAAAAAAAAAAAAAAAAAAATCCATGCCCCTTTAAATAGAGCTGAAATAACTGTGAGTGTTGTTAATTGTTTTTATTTGGAGGATGTTGGTTTTCATTTTATTTGATCTTTTAATAACTCACACAGCATAATCAGCTGGTAATTACAGCTTCCATCTCTGACTTGTGCCTCCCTGACTCCAGCTCAGAGGACTGGAACCATTTCATATTTAATCAGTATTGAAGCCAGAATGCTCTCAGGGGAATAAGCGCATGTCTGAGTGTAGAGTTTAATTCTCAGTGATGTTAATTAGAACAGGAAAACAACCTGAGCTCTGAGCAGGGCTGCTGAAGGCCCCAAGTGACAAGAATGAGAGGCTCCGCCCAGCTGGCTGCCCACCCCCCTCCCCAGCACACAGCAGCTGAGCACTGTGCCCCGGCCAGTCCCATCCCCACCTGGGCAGCTCAGAGGCAACTGTCCCTCCCAGGCCTCCGGGCCTTTGCCAGACAAGACAGTTACCAGTGACCTGAGAGCCAATCAGCACCTGCAAGTCCCCTCAGGGGCTTTCTGGAAGGAGCCAGGTGGTGAGGGGAGCAGAGGGGTTTAGCGACCAGTTAGGGCATTTCTAGACAGTCAGCCCATGCCCTCTCCAGGGGAACTGGGATCTGTCCTTAGCCAACCACCGTCTCCCCTTCCCTGTGCTCACCTGCCTACCTGTGCCTGCTCCCTCCAGCAGTGGGAACGAGGAGGGAAAGGACCCGCCCTGCTGGCCTGAGTCACCACCACTCTGGCATTTTACCCTCCTGGAGCAACCTGGTCTCTCTTTCCCAGAATGTGTCACGTGCCCCAGTCCACCGTGTTTTGTGTGACTAGAGAGTAAGCTCTAGAATGCAAGGTCTCTTTGTCCTTGCCTGTCATCCCAGCACCTAGCCCAGTGCCCAGCCTGTGGCAGTGTTCATTAAATGAAGGGCTAAGCAGCGAGCAGAGCGGTGTCAGGCAATAAAAATGACATTTGGGGGGGCCAAGTCCACCCTGGTGCCAACAGCAGGTTAAAGGGACAGTTGTGCAGAACTGTCTGGCAGAGACAGTTCTCAAAGTGGCTTCTGGGAGAAGGGCCCTCAGCTCCCTTGCTGAAATCCAATCCTGGTCAATGCTGAAGCATTCTAAGTGTACTCCACATTAGTGAAAGCAAATGACACAGGATTTGAAATGTGTCACATGAGAACTGGGAGGAGCCATAGAGAACCCATCCTTCCAGCTTCCAAGCGTCTTCTCTGTCTCATTGACCACACAATCTCAGAAAGGCTGAGCGTGATGATAGCAAGCATTTATAGAGCACTTGCTGTGAGCCCGACCCAGCCCTGGGTCTCATGCATATCAATTCATTTAGTCTTCACGTCAGCCTTGAATGATGTATGTAATACTGAGTTATCCCCATTTTAAAGACAGGTAAGCTGAGGCACAGAGGTGAGGCCCACTACCCAATGCCTCACAGCTGGTGAGTGTGTTTGAAACTGGGGCTCCAAAGCATTCCAACCCAATTTAAGCAACAGCTTGGTGACTCTGAATCTCTGTCTAAGCGTCCCATTGCCCGTCTGGAAAAAGTGTCACAAGGGACGTATCCTGGCAAGACTGTCCTGTGAACTGCTGGAGATGCCATTTGGTTAAGTACTAAGCTTCCACCCTGGCAGATAGAAGCCACTCACCAGATGGCGAGGCCCATCCTCTTTCAATCAGAGACTTCGCATTGGTCCATGGAGGTGACAAGGCCTCTGTGGCATGAGAAGGAAGCCATTAGTACCAGAGCCAGAGGACTCCTGTGTCACTGAGCTCAGAGTCCCTCCCCATTGCAGAACAGAGGCCCCAAACTGAGGACTAAGAGCTTGCTGCAGAGCAGAGATTGGAACCTCACCTGTCATTGATGGAGGAATATTTTCACTTCATGGCTGGGGTTCAAATGCTTTCTTTTAATACTAATTTTAAGTTTTCAAGGTAACTGCAGGAACCGTGGCCCCACATGGCTCCTGGCACTTGGGTCAAAGGCTCAACTACTTGTCCTTCTAGGGAGGAGAGAAGCAGGACTCCTCTCTGAGGGGCAGGAACTGGAGGCTGGGGCATGGCTGTCAGCATTTCTACCACAGAACAAAGTCAGGTGAAAGGCAGGGCGGTGGGGGGCAGGTGGCTCAGTGTGGCTTAGGCAGGTAGTAGGGGGTGGGGTGACCATTAAAAGAAGAGACAGGGGAGGCAACAGTGCTAGACTCTGTGGGACATTGGGAGCCATGTGAAAGATTTTGACCTTGACCCTGAGTGCAGTGGAAAACCCTGGGGGACCAGAAGCCTTGGGGAGGGAGAGCTGGTGGGATATGCATTTTAGATGGATCATGATGGTGCTTTGAAGAGGGTGGGCCTCACATGGACAGATGGAGGCTGGACCAGTGGGAGGCAGGAGGGTGCTGTCAGGCCAGACATAGTGGCCTCTGGGTGGAGGTAGGGACAGCAGGGTTGGTGGGAAGGGTCTGGTTTGGAGGAAAAACTGAGGGGCTGCCGAGGAGGGCAGATTTGGTGTCATTAGATGTGGATGTTGGAGAGAACACAGCTTGGGGGTGGGGGATGGTGAGGCCACTGACCTGGAAGCCCATTAACCAGAACACATTGGTCTCTGTAGTCAGGGAAATACACTACAGTCCAGCTGATCCTCGATTGTCCCAAGGTAGCTCTCCAAAGGTCCCAGCAGGCCATCCTAAAGAATCTTAAGATGGACAACGATCAAGGAAGCCTGGAAACTGCCCAGGGTCCCCTGGGCCCCTTCCTTCCCCCGACCTTTACACAGCCAGGGGAAAATTTCTTTGAAAATAAGAGTTTGACTTAGAGTAAACAGGTTTGTAATGGTGATGTGCTCACACTTTATTAATTACATTTCCTCAATCTACTTAAACCTGGTCCTTTTATAAAATTTATAGAGATATTTTAGATGTGTAAGACTAGTTATTATGCATTAAGTGCAGAAAATGCCAACTGGTTTCCGTGGGCAATATTTATGGAAGTATAAAAAGGAAAATATGTAAACTCTAATTGCCCTTGAGTTCCACTTCAGAGCTGACAGGATTCTAAGGAGAGGGGTGGGTACGCCTCAGCTCGCAAGGCATTCTCCTCTCTCCTGGGGTGTAATTTTGTCCTCTCCATGCTGTTCATTTAAATAAGAACCAGACATCACACTATGGCCAAGACACCCGGCTGCCTGACATGGAAGGTGCTGTCTGGGGCTGCACCTGTACCAGTCATGTGGTGCAGAACACATACTGCCAGTGAGGCATGGCAGAAGAAAGAGCACTGGGCAAGGAGTCCAACAGGAGGAACACTGGATGGGGATTCAGAGCCCTGAGTTGTATTTCAGCCCCCACACTTCCTTTTTGGGGCAGATTCATGAAAAAGGGAAGGCTAGGGATAGGTGATATGATATTATTTTCAGCTCTGAAGCTCGATGCATTTGGAAAGGTGGTCCCTCCATATAGAGGGTGAGCGCTCAGTTCCCACCAGCTGTCAGGCACCATGACAGCGGCTTCCCCAATGTCTCTGCTGTACACCATGCCCATGAGTTTTAGGAACCTGAGGGGCCATGCTGCACAGCCTGGTGGCCTGGCGGGCACTGTGTTGGCAGGTCTCCCTCCATGAGTGGCCCAGTACAAGCCATAGGGCAGTGTAGAGGGGACAGAAATGCCAGCAACATGGGTTGGGGGTGTTCATA
This sequence comes from Noctilio leporinus, assembly GCA_004026585.1. NCBI lineage: Eukaryota > Metazoa > Chordata > Mammalia > Chiroptera > Noctilionidae > Noctilio > Noctilio leporinus. Next base: position 41,975 of record PVIW01010308.1, read on the forward strand.
GCCCAGTTGGTGAGGCAAAATGTCTGGCTCACAGAAGCAAGATTTGGGGGAGCCTGAGAGGCTGTGAAGGATGCCTGGAAGCGGCTAGTAAAAGAGGTTTTAGTTGTTATCCACTCCAACCTACTGATTTTCCAGAGGGGATCCTCACAAGCTCCCCTAACCTGGAAGTGATAAGTGAGGAGACCTCAGATCTCTTGCCAGCTCTGCTGCCTGAAGGCAATTTGACAAACCACTGAAAGGTGCATGTTTTACTTCTGCTAGTAACTTCCCATCCTCTCTGGGGTCTCTCCCGGGGCCAGGTACAGTCACCTGAACTTGACCCTGACCTTTCTGTCTTTGGTTTCCAGTAGGTGGCTCTTCTGCTCTGTCCACTTCTTAGATCTGTGGGCATGAGCACGCAGGAGGTGGGGCTGCAGAGAGTGCCTGGAAGCTGCGGGGGGAGGTCGGCCTCCCAGGACCATTTCTGTGATGAGGACAACAATATCAGCAATCCTAACTGGGCACCAAACACATCAATGGAAGAGCCTGTCTAATCTTGACAGCTCTCACAGCTGGATACTGGGATCCCCCATAGCTGATTGGAGGCTGTCTCATAATGAGGAACCCTCAACCCGCAGAGATCTCTTGCTGCCATGGATGAAATGAATTCCAGGCAGCTTGTGCTAGGGCAGAGAGGGCCGGCCAGTGTCTAATAGACAAAGGCATCGAGCCGAGCCCCTTTCTCCAAAAACCTTTATTGGGTAACCAAGGTAGGGTGTGCCCATACACATCATAGATCATTGTGAAAGGAGAATGCTCTGTAGAATAAGAGTTATTATGTTTGAACCATAATAGAAGGAACTCAGAGGCCTTGCCCCAGGGTATGGTCTGCTGGACAAGATGTCAACAAGGACTCCAGGTGGCTCATAAAAAGAGGGATGGTAAGGTTGCACACTAGGTAAAGTTTAACATCTGCTGCTGTTACAATAAGCAAGTCAGGGAATTTTGCTAGCTTCGAAGATTATATAGAAAATGTCCATGGTCTAGTTCCAACCGGGGTCCCCCAATTATAGCATGGGGGCCTATATGCACCCAGCTTTCCTAGTTTCCTAGCCAGGTCTTACAGGCTTGGCCTAGCATGTGCAGGGCTCCACACCTCACCGCCATTCCTCGGCATCCCCAACAGTCTCAGAGAGGTTAAGTGCCTGTCCAAGTTCACACAGCTAGAAAGCAGCAGAGCAGGGATGAACCCTCAGATCCGCTTGGCTCTGAGCTTTTTCCTGTTCCAGGCTGCCTTCCTATTCAGTCCCCCTGCTACTTATCACATTTCCCTGTAGCTCCGTCCCTAAATAGCCCCTGCCCCATAGCCTGCTACCTGCAGAAGGAGTCTCACCCCCCACCCCGGGGTGCTGAAGGCCCTTCCCAGGCTGGCTCTCATTCTTTCCGCTTCACCAGCCTCCTTCATCTCATACCGCATATTGCACAACAAGCCATCGCCACAAGTCTGGGTTTCATGCCTCCAGGTCTCTGTACTGTACAAGCTGTTTCCTCTTCCTAGTCGCTGTTCCTGCCAGGAGTGGTCTCCCTTCCTCTGAGATGCCGTGGGGCTCACTTCTTACCTCACATCCCTGCTTCACTCTGCCCCATCCCCTGGTCAGGGACCAGCCCTTTTGATAGTAAATATTTCAGGTTTTAAACCATATTGTCTCAGTTGCAACTTCCCAACTCAGCTAGCATAGCTGTGTTCCAAACTAGCTTTATTTATGGACACAAATAGAGAAATGCATATCATTTTTATGTTTTACAAAATATTCTGTCAACCCTTTTTTTGGTCAACAATTTACAAATTTAAAAATTATTCTTAGTTAGCAAGCCATGAAAATGAGGCTGGTTTGATTTGGCTTCTGGATTCTAGTTCGACCATTTCTTTTCTACATGGTCAGCTCCTTAAAGGCAGAACTTGTATTCCATTCAGTTCTGTATCTCAGTAAGTCCTTGAGAGAATGAATTAGTTTACTGTGAATCTGCAGGGAACACACCTGAGGAGCCCATAGTCATAGTGTGGGAGGAAAGTGACTTCTCACCTTCGTCCACTATTGCCTATTGACACCTCCTAGTGGCCAAATGTAAGCAGAAGGCTGCTAGCAAAGGGTGCTGGGAAATGTAGTTTTCAGGAGTTCAGTCCTACAAGCGAAGAGTAGCGGAGGGGAGAGTGTGAACAGAGCTGATAGCAGCTAGGAAAATACCCTCTTGTCAACGATGGACTGCTCAATGCATTCTCATGCTTCCACTAATTTTCACGAATAACAGCAGCTTCCACGAATAGCAACTGCTCTGCCTTATGCTTCCACCCAATATGATTAACCCTCCCGTAAATGAATAACCCTTTATTCTTCCACAGAGGAGGGAGACGCTAAGTTCCACCTGTCACTTTCTTCACCTCTGGGTCATGAGAATTTTCCCTCCAGTTTCATTACAGTCTCACCTGGATATTCTATTTTTTTTTTTTTTTTTAATTTTATTGTTGTTGTATTACATCCATCCCCTTTTTGCTCCCCTCTGTCCCCCTCCCCACCCACCCATTCCCCCCAAAGTCAATCCCACCTGTTGTCCATGTCCATGGTTCCTTTATACTAGGTTCTTGTCTAAGCTGCTCCCCTTCTTTCCCTCTGCCTCCCCCCTCCCCCCAATCCCTTTCCCCCTGACCACTGAAGGCCTATTCCTTGTATTCATATACTTGGCTCTGTTTTGTTAGTTTTGCTCATTATTGTCCCGTAATGGGTGAGATCATATGATACCTGTCCTTCACTGACTGGCTTATTTCACTAAGCATAATAATCTCCAGTTCCGTCCATGTTGTTGCAAAGGGTACAAGTTCCTTCTTTCTTTCTGCCATATAGAATTCCATTGTGTAAATGTACCAAAGTTTTTTGATCCAATCATCCATTGATGGGCACTTAGGCTGTTTCCAGCACCTGGCTATTGTAAATAGTGCCGCTATGAACATAGATGTGCATAGGTTCTTATGAATTGGTGTTTCAGGATTCTTTGGGTATAGTCCAAGTAGTGGAATTGCTGGATCAAAAGGCAGTTCCATTTTTAGTTTTTTAAGGAAACCCCATACTGTTTTCCATAGTGGCTGCACCAGCCTGCATTCCCACCAACAGTGTATGAGGGTTCCCTTTGCCCCACATCCTCGCCAACACTTG
>PVIW01010309.1:0-23446 GCA_004026585.1 Noctilio leporinus
GCCGGTCGGTCGGGAACGCCTCACCTACTGTCCCGCTGGCCTCCTCTGCCTCTGGGCTGTGCTCCCCTGTGTCCAGATGCTGCCCGTTCCAATCCCTAGGGTCCTGAAGACGTCTCACGCTCCTTATCCTGTCCTCTAGCTGCTTTGGTACTTGAGAACACCATCAGCACTGCTCTCTACTCTGTCGCCATCTTCCCTCTGTTTTCTGAGTTTTTCCACCACATCACTCCATTGGTCATTTCTCTCATGTCCACTGGGACCTATTTAGAATCATTAAATATTGATGGATTTGGATTTTCAATCATAAAGCCAAAATTTAAATTCCAAACATTCAGCTAATTTGCTCCCCATTCATGAGTTTTACAAATAGTGTCCTTGGGCCCAGCACTCCAGGCTCCACCTCTGCCCTGCACCAACCACATACCTTTGCTTTTCCTTTGCAGACTCCTTGTTAACTTAAACCCAGTCTTTTGTTACAAATGCCTCATGCATTATCATTTTTCTTTTTCAGTGGTGTGCATTTTCCCACTTCTTTTTCTTTTCCTCTAGGTTAAATTTCTGACATTTCTCCTGTGACATTTTCACCCCTCTTCCCACATTTAGCTTCTAATTCTAATTTGTTGTCGACTGAGATGTCACTAAATTGTAAACAGCTGTTACTGTTTAGTTTGGCATTAGTGGTTTCTTAAACATCAAGCCTGTACATCAAAATTCTGTATTTTACATGAAGGGTTAATAACATATAATCTTACTATTAAAAACAAAACAGAAAACCTCTTTCCATCGTCATCCCTCCAATACAGTGGTACATTTCCCCATAATCAGGTCTTTTGACTTTAAAGCCATGCTGGTTCCTCCAACCTCCACTGGAAACATAAGATCAAAGGGAAAAATAAATCACTACTCAAAAAAAAAAATTAATAACCTTAGGGAAAGGGCTTCAGAGAGAAAAATATCTAGTTTGTTTTCCTAATTTCTGATCATTAAATTAGTTAGCACCCTGAATTCTCATAAGTCACATTTATTGTATAAGTAGGTGTGTTTCCACAGGACAGGAAAAGTAAGCAGGGACAGAAGGAAAGGCCTCTCTGGCCAACAGAAGAACTGAGGAAGCCAGGGCTCAAGGGGTGGGTACTCTGGTCAGTGTGTGCCAGGGGAGTAAGGCCCTGTTCTTTGCTCAGTTCAGGGCTATTTCTGCATATGCACAATATCTTCCCCAGAGGGTATTCTGTCCTGTATTTAGAGACATAACATTGGCAAAGGGCCTAATTGATCTAGCTATAGGCTGTGCAAAATTTCACCCAGTTAATGCATTAAACCTCTAATTCTTTCATTTTGTATTACAGGAGCAGAGATAGCACCATACACTTCCTATGCATTACAGAAGTATTTAGGTCTGCTCAGCTGTTTTGACTCTGTGCCTTCTACACCAACCCTAATTCAAGATCCAAGTGATAGTATCAGGTTTAAGAGCATCAGGTTGCAAGAAAATAGGGCACCACAGTCACACACTTTCCCTGGAGACTCCAGGACAAGCAATGTGAAATGGCATGCTTAAAGATAGAAGTTAATTGACAGACTTAAGATAGTTGACCAAAATTGTGGATTAATTATCTTCTGTAATGGAGAAAAGGAGCCTATTGCATAGCGGTATATATTTTGATATCAGGTCAAATGGAAAGTAAGTAAGGAAAGTAGTAAGATTTTAAAGATATTTCTTCTTTGCCTGTAAACTGAGGTGGATACTCCAGTCAGCAAAGAGGTAAAAAAGATAGGCCTTAAAGATAGCGCTTCTTCCTTCTCACATCCAAGGATATCAATTTCCAGTTCTTTCCTGGGTAGAAAAGGAAGAATCTTGGATGAAATTTATCTTTATTACATAGCTTTATATTTTAAATTGTGTTGATACTTAGAAATCTTTGATTCCCCATGTTTTATAAGTAGGTGGTTTTACTTTCTTCAAATTACTTTATTATAATCTTATAAAACTACATAAAATGATAGAATTAATTTTATTCATTAGATATCAAGATAAATAATAATTTAGACATTTTTATCATAAGATTCCTGATACAGTTTTCTTAAACTCAACTTTACGGAGAAATTATTTATGTACAAAAATGAAATCCATTTAAAAAGTGTAATTCCATGTGTTTTGACAGTTATATACATCTGAGAAACCACCATCACAACTAAGATACAGAACATTTCTATCCCCCTCATCCTTCCCTTCCTCTACTTGCAGCCACAGGTGACTACTTACCTGTTTTCCTCACAATTTTTTAGGCCAAAAATTTTATTATTTCCTCTCCTGATGTTGAGTAAAAGATGTCCACAGGGGTAAAGAAGCTTGGGGTCTTGTTTGAAAGACCTTTCAGTACCTATGTCATTATAAGTACTAATTCACAAAAGGTGTATTTTTTCTTTTCAGTTTCCTTATGCCAGGTAGGAACAGATAGAGCTGAAGTTAAGCAGATAGCTCTGAGCATTTGAGAAAAGAGGTGCAATGGGGAGACCAGATACATCCTATCTCTCCTCTCTTGTACATTGAACAATGCACATTTGATAGCTAAAGTGTTAGTGTAAGTATGTGTACTGGGCAGGTTGGGGAGAACATTGGGCTGAATCAGGTGTTTTCTACTTGTGTGGTTTCACATAAATGATTGGGCTTTCCCAGTCTCTCTCATACCTCCAGTAAAATGAGAAGGCAGGACTAACTGTTCTTTAAGGACTCTGCAAGGCCTACAAACCATGTTGAACCATAAACAAGTGACCATGAGTTATTATGAATCAAATTAGGTAATTGGAATGAAAACAGAGAACCAAAAATATGTAAAAGAAATATTTCATCATATTCTATATCTCTTGCAGAAATTATCCTTTAACCTTAATTGTCTGGCCCAAGCATTGGTTCAATTGCTTTTCTTGGCTCTTTTTAACCTTTATTTTAATGATTCTATCATGTGATCTTACTTTAAGGATAAAAAGGAAAATACATAAAAAAGTAAACAATATCAGTGTCTCTGTGCTTAGTAGAAAAATAGTATTTACCTGGAGGAAGTATTACACTTACTTTTCCTTTAAAACTGCAATATTTTAATTTGGCTTCTGGGTCACTTTTACTTAAAAAGGCACTTGAAATCAATTAATATAAACATTACAATTTTCTAACACTTATTGTAGCAAATAGAAAAAAAGCAGAAAAAAATATGAGCCCTTTTGAATATCTTGTTCCAAAAAGATTACCCATACAGTCAATTATTAGTGCCATTTCAAGTTGAGTTATAATTGAAGTTATAACTAAGGTTAATATTCACTTAAAAAAAAATCTTACCTGTTTTATTTCTTTTGAGAGAGAGAGAGAGAAAGAAACATGACTGGAAATGGAACTCATAACCTTTTTGTGTATAGGCCAACAGTCCAACCAATGAAGACACCTAGTTAGGACTATATGTTCTTTCTTTCTTTCTTTTTATTGTTGTTGTATTACATCCATCCCCTTTTTCTTTCCCTCTGTCTCTACTTTCTTTTAAGAAGAAAAATATTCATAAGAGAGACAAGTTAAACTTCAAAAGCAGTTTTCTGTTTTTTTAGAGATAATTCTCTTTTCCCTAATTCTTACACAGTTTCTAACTTTGGAGACTTAAATCTTGCAAATATTCAATTCAGCCATTTGGAAGTTTCTGACCCAGTCTTTGTATTACATAATCTTTCCCCTCTTTATGATAACCTGCCGATACTGCAAATGAAGATCAAGTAAGTTCATTATTATTATTTTATTATATATTTATTATATATTATTTTAAAATATACAGTAGGAGAAAAATTGAATCTTTTCATTATAATGAAATTTGTGGATTTTCGGCATTTTATAATCAGAGCTTCTGCCCAAACTGAATCTAAATGACATTTTTTAAATTTTACCCATTCAGCAAACTAAGACAATGAGAAAATATAATTTAACTGCAAACAAAGTTGAATATTTCTTAACATAATTTTAGAACATGGAAAAAATTTCTGAACCTGAAACAAATGATAATTATTTGATTTACATCTCATATCCACAAATCTATCATTTTATTTGTTATCTAATTTCAAATTTATCATTAATATATCATCCTCAAAAGCTAGACATGTAAATTTTTTTAAGGTTCGTATTAGTACAGGTTGTGCTCATATAGGAAAGTTGCATATCATTTCAGTAACTTACACAGATGTGTACAGATACAGATTTAATATAATACATGCTATAATGTAATTTTGCTGCATTTTACAGGTAACTAAAAATATCTTTTATAAGCCCTGGCTAGTGTGGCTCAGTGGCTTGGCGCCAGCCTGAAAACCCAAAGGTTGCTAGTTTGATTCCCCAGTCAGGAGACAGCCAGGTTGCAAGCCAGGTCTCCAGCCAGGTCCCCAGCTGGAGGCAGGTGAAAGGCAATCATACATTGATGCTTCTCTTTCTTTTTTCCTCCCTCCCTACCATTCTCTCTGAAAATAATGAATAAAATCTTTAAAAAAAATTTTTTTTAAATAAAAATAAAAAGTGAAAACAGGCTAAAAATGCTTCTATGTTTAAAAAAATATATTTTATAGTAGGTATAGATACATCTACTACATCTACGTATGTACGTATCTATCTAGATATCTACTTATCTATCTTTGTTTAACAGTTTTTTACCCTATGGTAGGCAGTAATATTCCCCCAGGGCTGTGGAGTGTTTTCACTATGTTCTTACTTGTCAATCAATTCATTTTAGATTGGCTCAATTTTTCCCAAATCCTGAGTTTATAAGCCTCTGCTAATTTGCATGGTTATGCATGCAATCTTAAATATGAAAAAGATTAACAGTAGTGAATTGGAACATACTAAAAGAGAGGTCAGCAACTTTGGTTGGTGCATTACCCAAGGGATGAGGGAGGTCAATGTCTCACATGTTGGGTCTCTTTAACAGCTGTTACCTCTGTGATTTGTTGGAGACAGACAATGAGCTGAGCCCATACCTGCCAGCAGGCTTCAAGTCAGACAAACAGAGCACCAACAATGCCTTTATTCAACACTAAGTAGAGAATGAAGGCACGCTACAGGTCAACAGGGGCTGTGGCTATCAATACAGATGGGCTCAAGTGTCACACTGAAGCCAAAACTTGTACTTGCTACAACTACAGTGACCAGGGCAGATCTCAATGCTGGCAGGGCCTCCCTGCCCTACGGAAATGGGTTCTGAGCCAAGAGGAACAGCTAAGAAACTCTAGACATAATCTCAGTTCCTTGGTCATAGGTAAGGCCATATTTTAAGCAATAGTAAGAATGTCAAGGATGAAATAGCTTTGTTAGAAAACTAGAAAAATTCTCCTTAGGTGGATTTGGGCTTTCTGAAATGCATGTTCCAGTTATGATAAAAATAATCCATTAGACTTTTTACAACACCTATTATTGAGTATCTGCTATAAAAATGTGACCTCCATCAATTCTGAGTGTGTGTGTGTGTGTGTGTGTGTGTGTGTAATTTTTGTCTCTTTGGTCCATTGCTATTTGCCAAGTGCCAATAAGAGCGTCTGCCCTCAGTAAATATTTGTTTCCAGCACTGTTCATAGGTTCTAATTCTTTATATATATTATTTCACTTAAGTTTCAATGCAAATACTGAGCATATCCCAGAGTCAGATGATAAGTTAAGTAACTTGCCCTAGATCACACATTCAGAACTGAAAGACTCAGAATTCAACCTCTAGTGGTCTCTTTGCAGAGTATGTATGCTTAATCATAGGCACACTGTCTCTCATTTCAGAAAGTCAATACTTCATATTCATTTTATACTAAAACATAAGAAACCTTATTTTGTTCTACATGGTTCATGACCAGACTGGTTTCCCTGCTTCTATAATGTTTACTGTAAATTCTGATTTTTTGGAAATACTACCTTTCAGAACGGCAGTTCTTCTCTGTCTGCTCCTTCAACTGCCTTTGTCTGAGTCTTCAGTGAAGTTTTAATTGATCAATCTGAAGAAGTTAGCCTGTAAAAGGCAGCTAACGATAGATTTCAGGCTATGGTCATATTTTTCTTGCAGTGGGGAACCAGCATGATCCTGTTTCTGACTCATGCTAATGAAAGATAGCTTGCTTTTTCTTTTTCCAAGTCTGTGAATGAGTTGGGCTCCAAAGATGAATGCTGTATTAAAACCTCTGGAGATACAAGTTTCTTCAGTTTATGCTTACAAGGCGACTGTGTGGCTTGAGCCATACTCTGTTACAACTAATGAGCTAAAACCCTACCCTAAAGTGCTCACTCAGAGAAAGGGAGAATAGCTCAACTCCCATGACTGCTCCCTCCTGAGCCAATGGCAGCTCACAATAGTCTTTGTAACACGGGCCCATATGGGCAGCAGAATGGTGATAAAACAATATGATTACTTTCAGCTATGATAGAATTGAAACATGTGAGCTACAGGTGATAAATTCTATAACCCATTAGTGTTTCTTGATTTTATCCACTTTTATATGAGAATATAATTAGCTTTTTAATCTTTTCTTTTTAAAAATATTTTAGTTATTATTTCTAGAGAGGGGAAGGGAGAAAGGCAGAGAAACACCAATGTATGGTGGCTCTGCCTCCAGCCACGGACCTAGCTGGAGACCTGGCTTGTAACCTGATCATATGCCCTGGCTGGGAATCAAACCAGCAACCTTTGGGTTCGCAGGCTGATGCCTATCCACTGAGCCACCAGCCACGGCAAGATTGCCTTATAAAAACATTTTATAACTATCTGCTTTGCAGTGATCTTATTTATGTTTCAAAAATAGAGACTTGGATTTAGAGCAAAATAATCCAGAATGAAATGGAAGGTAAGAATTATAATCTACCTCCAGGAATTATTTTGAGTAATAATCAAGACATAGAGAAAGACAAACAGGTTATTTTCACACACAGAATTCATGCCCCACTGGAAACAATATGAACTGGGCAATAACACCAGTAATAACTATATTTGTATTTTGGACATGTTCAATGCATAAAGATTAGAAAAGAAAAATGTATTACAATCTAATGGGTCATAGGTATTAAAATAAAGTATTCTGTCTGAAAGTTGGCCTGAACTAGTCTTTTCTACCTTACTTCCCACAATAGCCAAAAAATTGAGGACAGTAATTTAGAAAATTAAGCTACAGGAAGACTAAAATTGACTCAAGATCTTATGAAATAAATAAGATATATGGACAAAGGTATATTTATGAGCTCTAATAAGGTATAATAATCATTTGTGTACCAGAGGGAATATGAACTCTTGCCATTTTAAAAAGTCAACATCAGGTGTTTGAGGCACATGAGTAGTTTTCTATGGAGAGGGTTCATAGCTTCATCAAACTCACACCAACAGTTTTAATTGGTTCAGTTATGAGTTACTTCTCTAGGAAAGTGTTAAATGTCTCACACTATGACAACATCTACCCTGTGGTTGCTTAGCCAGGATATCTGAATGTGACATTTAGATTCTAGTAGAGTTTCCACCTCATTCTAGGAAGAGACTTAGATCTGGATCTAAGGTAAATAAGCTATACTGTGGGCATAAAATAATCTCAAATGAGGCGACATAAGTAAACTTTCTGGGGTATTGTGAAGCACACACAGAAAATAATGTATTGAAAACTAGCCTTTTTTGCCCTAAAAACAGTTTATTTCCCTTTCCTGATGAGTAGCTCACTCTCAAAAATACCTCCCGGTCTCATTCTGACTCTCCCTAGACAGTGAAAAGAAGCTGAGAGTGGTAATGATGTTCTCTTCCCAGCACTGCCCATGCTCTGGCCCCAGTTTTGGTGGCCTATCATCTACTAGATATTTCAGTGCATCTTTCTTTGTCTCACTCATTACCCATTTGAGGTCAATGTGGCATTACATTTTATTTATTTGTGCTCCCCAAAAGGATTTGAAGATTCAAAACTTTGTGTAAACAGGAGCTTCACTGGGTGTTAAGGCACAAACATCATAACCACACTGAAACTACAGACATCCATGAGAATCAATTGACTATAGTCATGAATTCTTGCTAGAAGTATGCACACTTGCCCCAGGTAGACCCAGGTGGGCTTCTGGATCTTCATAGCTCATCTGTGAGTCTATGAACATCGGATTAAGAAGTCCTTCTCTAGAGCAGGAGTTCTCAACATTGGCATCATTGACTTTGTTGTGACGCTGTCCTGTGAATTGCAGGGTTATTTAGCTGCATCTCAGCCTCTACTCACTAGTTGCCAGTAGTACTTACCCTCTCCATTTGTGATAACCAGAAGTGCCTCCAGACATTGCCCCTCCCAGTTGGGAACCATTGGTATAGACACCACAATGGAATTTTATGAAATTTCTCCCATGTTGGAAGGAGGTTTTTTAATGCCCTCCATGTGACCAGACTGTCTAGACTCACAAGTGGAACCAAAGTCCACATTTGTGTGGCATTATTATATTTATATGCTCACTAGTGGCCTAACCACTCAGTGAAATAAGCAGCCACATGTGTAAATCCAGGTATAAAGCCAGGCTGACACCAAGTCCAGTGCTCTTTCCAGCAAGTGTGATAAAGTAATTGGACTGTAATTTGAACATCTGAGTTGTAGTTGGGGTTCTGGCTCTTCATTACACCTTAAATTGTCTCCAAGTCAGCTCTGTGTGGCTCAGCTGTGTGACAGGATAGATACCTCTACCTGTTTCACAGGGAGCTACAGTAATAGGTGAGAGAATAGTGAGTGACACTTTAAAGACTACCCACATCAGTGTAAATGTAAGATACTATTAAACTGAAAACTGGCCATTATTCTATAAGAATTACTTGGATATCAGCACTCTAAAATCTATATGAATAGAATCTTGAAAAATGATTACACTTGTAGAATATTAAAACCTGAAATGGCCCAGAGATTGGCTGTCATACTTGACATTAATTTCTTTTATACAGTCCAGTAGAGCCAACATATTCAAAACCAGTCATTCTGTGTTCCAAGAAGAAGTCACTTTAAGACGAAACAAAATAAGCTAACAGTAATAGACTACATTTTTATGTCTCTTTCCAAAGCCTTCTTTGGATTTTCAGTAAAACAATGATACTATTTGAGTAGAATAAAAACACTCTGATGTGAATCTGTAAAGAATTATAGATGAGTTACATCTTAGTTGTGATTAAAACGTGATTCTGTAAATGGATATAAGGGAAGAATAGCTGGTAGCTGAGTATCAATCACTTGTGACTGAGTAAGTCAGTGCCAGTCACCTCCATTATAAAGGCAATTGGTTATTTCTCATGAAGCCCTTGGGCAGGAGTCAGAAGCAACCATGTCTTGTCAGCGTCCAGGGGTAAGTGGCATACAGTGCATCAGTAGCAATCCAGCCATCAGATGTCATCTTCTGAATCCTCATCCAAGGGCTATGGCCTCTCCAGAATGATAATTAGAATAATGTTGGGAACTCATGAGGACAGAAAAATGTCCACCACCAGAGGTCACTTGCTTCGCTAATTTTTCACTAATTATTTCTTAGTTTCTTTTCTCACAAGAGAAAAAAAAAAAAGTTTTCTCCATGGGTTTTATGAAGAATGGTTAGGGACCTTTACAAGGGAGCAGGGTTCATAGGACTAGGAAACAAAAACGGGTCATCACACCATACACTGACATCAGTCCAGACAATACCACACCTACAATATATTTTCTAAAAAGATAAACCTTTTGAATGAGAGATGATAAATGACTGAGGTGACAGTAGGTGTACTCAGTCCAGAGATGGCTGTGAAGCTTACTTAAATAATAACAGAACACCCCATCAGTGAGGCTAGATCCTGAGGCTTATTGAAACGCTGATGGAGTAAAACCAAAAGAAACTAGTCTGAACCTTACGCAGCCAAAATTGACTGGGCTCTGGATGTCTCTCATATGTTGCTATGTATTTAAGACTTAACAAACTTGGCATTAATGTTGATCTTTCTATCAGATTAGTGTGCATTTGTTGTTAGAACCACAGAGGAGAACAAACCTAGGGTGGGAAGCTAAGGATGGCATGGAGGTTGAATTGATGGTCTTGCTATCATTCACCCTGAAAGGGAGCCTATCCCATCCCAGGGTAGAAAATGTGGATTGGAGAAGTAAACACAGAACTAGAAGGAAAAGATAAAAATCTTCATCCTTCTGGAGCCAGGAATGGTTTGATGTTGTGGTTGAATTTCAATGGAAGCTGCAATTTATTGAGGGTCTATTAAGCACCATCCACCATGAAGGAGCACCCCTACTCTCTGAAACCTTTGGGCTAAGCTCTGGGAGAAGAGAGAATGGCCCACCCCATAGGGGAAAGCAGAGAGCACAGAGATAGAGCCCGAGAAGGCAGCTGGTCTGAGTTAAGGACTACCAACCTACTAGCCTGCCAAGAAAGTATGGTAGTGGCTTGTAAAATTGGGAGTACAGTGTTTTCAGTAGAGAGGAACTGAACATCTACCTCTTCTCTGCTTCAAGTCTCTTCCAACACCTGAATGGTGAGTACAATAGATTGTACTATTTGTACAAAATATTTGTGCCCATGGAAGCTGCTGTTTCTGCCTGGATCTCAATAATAAGAGGACACTGAGCAAAACCACAGCTAATGTGTAATGGGAGATTAAACCTATATTTTTGTAAGCCATTGAGATTTAAAGGAATGATTGGTTGTTAAATGTTATTAGGGAATGTTCATCCAAAAACATTCCAAGCCCCCAAGGTCAGGGAAGGACTGATGGGTAGGGCGCCTTGAAGAGGGCCTGTGGTTATGGAAGGGGCTAAGAGGACACAGTGACCTCAAGCACACCTGAAAACCAAAATACAACAGGAACACGGGACATTAAGCGGTAGATAAAGAATGGCTGCATTCAATCAAAATTGGCAGTAAATACAGTATTGAACTGAGCCAGGTAAAGAAGAAATAGATGCTCCCTTCCACTGATGCCTAATTGATTCTTGGATTATCCATGGGGAGAGGTAATGAGAGGGGAAAGGAAAACATCCTGAACTATTTACCCAAAATAGAGCAAGAAATACTTAGCAACATAGTTTATAATTAAATTGGGAATAATAAGTTCTGTTTTTGGCACAAATGGAAGCTCAAGAACTAAATTCATTTTTAGAGAAATAAAGTTTAGGTTTTATGCACTTGACTTTGTGACTATGAAACACAAACCCTCTTGTGCTGTGTATAGTGAAAGACGAGGACCCTGTCCCATGGTTAGCAGAGAGAAGCTGAAGAGAAAAAAAGGTTTGGGCTTAAGCAGGGCTCCTAAGGGACAGTGGTACCCCTGCTGACCATGATGTTCATGGTGCCAGTGAACACAGATGGTCAGTGGCACTTTTTGAGCCATGTCCCAGGGACTCCTCACATCCCTGTGGAACACTTTGAGAAGCTTATGTTTCACAATCAAACTGATAGGGCTGGTGCCATAGTAGTTTGGTTTGCATTTCAAGGGAAGCCATAATTTATTGAGTGTCTACTAAGCACCACCACCCTGAAGATGTGGAAGGTTTGCATTAATGGCATATTTTATTTTTCTAGAACTCAACTAAAAAGGAACTAGCCCCATTCTGCCCAATGGCAAAAAAAAAAAAAAAAAAAAAAGTAGCCTTAGGCAGTAACAGCTTTTCTCCATCATCTCAGGCCTGGCCTACCTTTCCCCTCTGGGATGGCATGTGGCCACAGATGTCCCTCCATGTTGAAATCCTCTTTGGCACGTCCTTCTGAGCCCCCCACTACTTTCTACATAGCATTTCTTTGTCCTCTATCTGGGATAGAAAAAGCTTTTAAGTGGCCCACCTTTCTTAGGACACAGAAGACTCAAGAGCCTGTCCTGGATCCTCTGCTTCCAGAACTTCCCTGACAAAATGTAACCTCCACAGCTGTCTCACACATATATACACACACATACAGGGAAGATGTGGACAGGACTAGGGCCTTGATTGCTTTATCCAACCTTGTCCATACTAGGAGCCCAAGGCCCCTCTGCAGTAGATCCACCATTTCCATCACCATCCATGTTGTATCAGCAGTTCCACCAACCTATCCCCCAAATATAATCTTGCTTCTTTCCTGGCACTTGCCCGCCTCCACCCTACACACACACACACAGAATTACCTCAGAGAAGTTTTACTTGGTGGCAGGAGAAGTAATAGTGTAGTAATATTCTAAAAACTCTCTATCTTTATCCCATGATATTTAGTTGTTTTTTAACTTAAAAGCCAAGATCGTGACTTCGTTGTTCTCCAGTGTCACACTTTCCTAGGGCACTGGAGACCTCATGTTCTGGGGCCAAATTAACGAAATGTATAAAATTCAATGTTTTTAATAGGAAGTTTGTGTTAAGGAAATGAATCAATTAATACTTGTAAAAATGTATCACATGTTTCCTTTCTAGGGAACCTTTATCACTTCACAAAGGTAAAGGTTTCTCTCACTTCACCCCCAGACTGGTAGGTGATCTGGGTGTTTGCTGGCATTTTCCCACCCTCCAGCTGGAGTGAATTTTCCTTCAGGCTTTAGGCTCCTTCCCCACACCTGGGTGACTAGCAGAGTCTCCACTCAGCTAACTTGCTGATAAGCCTGGCAGAGCCTCTATCAGAGGCTCTCAGCCTTGACTGAATAGTAGAATTAACTGGGGAGCTTTCAAAAACTTATATAACACTCATTAGGATGGTTACTACTAAAAAAAAAAAAAAAAAATGGGTTGGTACCGATGTTGGAACCCTTGTGCATTGTTGGTAAGAATGTAAAATGGTGCAGCTGCTGTGGGAAACATCATGGCAGTGCCTCCAAAAGTTAAACAGAGAATTACTGTACCAACCAGCAATTCCACTCCCAGATATATACTCAAAAGAATTGAAAGCAGAGTCTTGAAGAGATATTTGTACACCCATGCTTATATCAACATTATTCACAATAACTAGTAATAAAGCAGGTAATCTTACACTTGTTGCCCAGCCTCTGGGCCTCAGGAAGGGAAACTTTGCCCCCTGAGCCTAGGTCCCTAGTGGAAGATTGGGTCCTCTTTCAGTTTCTAAATGCCCATAAACCTGCTGTACTTCTGCTGTATAGTGTTCAGGGAAGGTTCAGAGTCAGGGCTGAAAGAGAGGCAGATCTGACAGAACAGGAGTCATAAAATGGGCGCATGGTCCTGCACCCTTGTAAGATATAGTAACCAGGATCATGCACTCCTTCTGTAGCTGGAAAAGTGTCCCATCTCCAATCAACATTTGGTAGCACACATAGGGAGATAACCAAACTTGGAAGTTATACATCATTTAATAGTGCATTTGGCAACACCTTCTCTTGCAAGAGTAAAAAGATCATCTTAGGTGTGTGTTCGAGTCACTGACACTGAGAGTAAATTGTCCCTGTGAAAGCTCTAGGGCACCCTGAGATTCCATCCGTCTGGAGCAAAAGTGCCACATTTGCAGATGCCTGTGGTTTGCCTAATTACATTTTGACAAACTCTTGGAAACTGTTGAGTGCTCCAGCTGCACCATGCGTGTGGTCTAATGAGGTTTCTGAACCCCATATTATGAAATTGTCACAGGTTATTTGTCAGAAAGAAGCTGCCTTGTGAATATTACAGACTTAAAATCTGGGGTATAATTCTACCTCAACATTTTTTATAATAATATAATAATTTTAATAAAAATTATTTATAATTATAAAAATACTCTATGGCTTCAGTTATAGGCAACAAGTATTTTCTGAGCCTTAATTTCAAATGCATGTGAGTTTCCCAGATTTTGTTTTTACTCTGGGCATTCCTGAGAGATTGAAAAGTGACAAGTGCTGCTACCTTCATCTTTAAATTTGAGAAATAATGGTTTCCTAATAAAAACAGAAATCTTGAAATGAATTGATCAATATCGACTTCTCTTCCTTGTAGATATATTAACTACTGTCTGCTCTTATGTTTACCCTTTTTGCACATTATTGTATTATTATCATGGTCTTTGCATTCATTCTACTTATGTGTATTTAATGTAATTACTATCATCTGTTGGTTATTAAGGAATTAATGATCTCATGAGTGAAGTATTTTTGCCCTTTGCTGGTAGGTTATTTCTCTTCACTTTCTCTTTTGGGCTCTTTCGTAACCCTGCTGTTGCTAATTATGAGTTCTTTACACCAACTGGAGCATCACCACAGCATCACCCGTTCCTGTCCAATTCTAATAACCCCCCTATGGCTGGGGGTACTCCTATCACCTGGAGCCACCACACCTCATCTTGGAGTCAGGGAGCTCAGTATCAAGACCTCTGGCACATTAGCAGTTGGGGCTTGGAACTAAACTTCTACCATACTTTGTCGTAAGGCCAAACTGCCTGGGGTTTATTGAACCCTCACAGTTTACAAAGCCCTCAGTGTAGAACTTCTCCAGTCTTTGTGAAAGGTAACTCATTGTCCCTAATCTTTCTATAGGAATCTCTTGGTTACTAAGGATTTCTCTGTCCTGCTCTAGGAGCAATCAGATTGTACACTAAAGAATCAAGTTAAATGATTAATACACGTTCACTGTACAGAATTTGGAAAATTCAGAAACATAAATGTACACACAAAACAAGTGTAATGGCATGACCAAGAGATAATCCTTGTTCTTAATCTCTGCATACATGTCTGTGTTTATTTTATTTATATCATAATGCTGTTTTATCAACTAATTTTTAAAACTATTTTTATTCCTTATCTTTAGAGAGAGGGGAAGGGAGGGAAAAGAAAGGGAGAGAAACATCAATGTATGGTTGCCTTTCATCTGCCTCCAGCTGGGGTCCTGGCTAGAGACCTGCCTTGCAACCTGGGTATGTGCCCTGACTGGGAATTGAACTAGCAACCTTGTGTTTGCATGCTGGTGCTCAAACCACTGAGCAACACCAGCCGGGGTTACTAAATAATTTTTAAGTTAACAATATCTTATCATTTTACAGGACATGAAACACTATACCAATGACTGCTGAGTGATGTATCATATGATTATATCATTACATACTTAAATCTTCTAATGTTCCTACTCAGAGTGATTTTTTTTTCATTGTAAAGAATGTGCAATGTAAAAAGATTTCCAATGATATTTGTGAATATCTTGTTATTTTCTGATAACAAATTTCCAGAATTGGAGTTGCTGCATCAAAATGTAAGCACATTTGAGAGTGAGAGCTCTCTTACCCTAGTAGAACCAGTTCTGCTTCCCACTGCTAAATTTCCCTGTGCTTGTCAGTTCTGATACCAGACCTTCTGAGGCAGAATTATCAGCAGATTCCTGGCTGTCCCACCCCCATTCCTGAAGCTGCTGCTCAAGGTTCTGCATACCTAACCCTCTCCACAAATATTGCTCAGGAATGCGTAAGTCATAAGCCATCACTCAGTCTCTCATAGTCAGTAATCCTGTTGTGTTAAAAAATGTACTAGGATTTGTTTTAATCAGGTATGGTAAGACATGGAAATGATTATCATGAAAAAAAAAAAGTTTGTACTCGTGGATCCCTAGTCAGGAAACACATCAAGCCTCCAGAGCCACATGGGAAAGCACCAGGGTCCATCAGAAGATAGGAGAGGAGAAAAAAGAACATGGCCCAAAGCCTGTGTTGGGGTTTTCTTAGGAGAAAGGAGCAAAGCAGGTGGATATGCGGAATGAACTGAGGTTTGAATAGTATAAATAATTTTGGTAAGTCCTGAGCTATAGTATGGTCCCTCATTGTACTTGACCCTGGGGTGATTTAAAGAAGGGGGAATACTAGTTTGGTGTGTTATACGGGTGAGAGTTTGATTAAAAAAAAAAAAAAAAAAAAGATACAGTTGGGGAATGAAGGCTCTGCATTAGTTAGTTTATAAAGCAAAGGTGTGCTTGCCAAGAAGTTGTTTGCTATCTCTAAAAATGGGCCAGCCCAGGGAAAGGAAGCCACTCCAGGAGCACGGCCCCAAATGCCAGAGCATCAAGAATAGAGAAAAGAAGAAAACATAGTCAGTACACTTGTCCACACTGAGCCTTGCCTCCGAACTCTTAAGGCCACTGCCCCATTTCCCCTTTGACTACAACCTCCTTTGGAAATAGGTGTTTACTAGATTGAATTAGAATTTTGTCTACTTCTCCAGACTTAATTACAGCTCCACACTCCCAGCTTTCCCAGCAATTGGCACTAGGTTGCAGCTTCTAGCAATGCCTATCAAAATCTTTGACATCCCAAATAGTCCCTAACTGGGCCTGCCTCCAGCTATGACCCTGCTGAATTAGTCTCTGTGTCAGTTCACCCAAAATTAGGCACCAAAATCCAAATTATCCAAATCCAAAATGGGTTTGCTTACTTCCAGTGCTCTATATAGAAAGGTTTACTGGGAAAGAGGCTGAAATTCTTGGCAAGGTAATATTTATGAATCAGCTGTGAATTTCAAACATCTCTGCATCCATATCACTTCATTAGGGTGGGTCAAAATTTTTAATTATGGAGTAAATGTTTTTAAAAGGAGGAGAGAAAAAAGTTTTAACCACAGTCCCTGTTATTTCTCTTTTATAGAAAAATCTAAAATTGCACAAAAAAGAAATGGGACCATGAGCTTTCAACATTCTCCTTGTAACTGGATTACTACATAGGATGATTACTTCTATTCATGTTCTACATCGCTTTTGCTAGAGCTGTTATTACCAGAGACAAAAACACAACAATAACTCTTTGAAATCTTTCCCAGCAAATTCTCTAAATAGGTAGGCATCTTCCTATCCCAATTTGTTTCTAATTTTACCTTTTAAAATCATTGATATTTAATCCACTTTCTTTAATATTTAGTTACTTGCCAAGAATGGTCAAATCTCTTCCTGAGCACATCAGTAAAAACGTTCTCATCTGTTGTAAGGAGGCAATCGTTCTGCATCATCCCTATGGGGACATAGGGGAACCTTCCCTTCCCTGGCAGCCCCTATGTTTCATTCTTCTGTCAGCGGGCTGTGTTTGATCCTGCCTCACCTGACTCCCTTCATCCATGTGTGAGAGCTGAACATGCCCAGTGGAAACAACCTGGAGCCTCTGTGCCCTTTTTCAGTGCGGCAGCTGCAGGCCTGGGAGACAGAGCGTAGCTGGAGGGAGGTTCACTCCACATTCTCAGAGCTGCCAAGCTCACCCACCTGCCCTTTCGAGGACAGGGAAGAAGCAAAGAAAGGACCTTATAGACTGCAGTAGCTGCAGCACCTGGATAGAGTGTTCTTCACTGTTTCACTGCTGTCTTAAGTGTGCCAGACCATCCTGGCATTTCACTGGATCAGACCACATAGGCATGGTTTTCCTTTCTAAGACCCTAGATATGTATTGCTTGTTCTGTTTCAGCCCTGCAAGGCCTGGTCTGGGCTGAAGCCATCTCCATGTTCCCCTCCCACCACAGGTCAGCATGTAAATTGGGCCACAAGGAGCAGTGGTCTCCAGAAGCTGGGTTCGATGTAGCAATGTCCCTGTCAGTGATGAGCTTCTCTTGTCCCTTTATATACCATAGGAAAATTCTGGAACAGTAGCTCCAAGAAAGCTTTTCTTTTTCCTGCTCCTGCTGATCCCCAGTATTTCCTCAGAGGCCTGCCACACGTAGCACACTGGCAGCTCGCTCTGCTCCTTTGATGGCCCTATGAATGTAGATTCCTGTCTATCTCAGCTGCGCCCTCTCTAAAGACTTTTTCTAAAATGTTAAACACTGAACTCTAGCCAACATGATGCAATTTCATTTTGCTTCAGCCAGATCCCAAATACTAAAGCTCCTACAAAGACATTCAAACTGTGTTTTAGAAATGAGAGAAATAAATACAAGTTTTGAACACTTTGCAGGAGTCAAAGTTAGATCTTGACAAAGTCATTTTGACTGGTATTTTGAATGGATTGAAAGATAATACAAACTGGGTTCAACTACAGAAAACGGTAACAAAATTCCCAGGTCCTCATCCTTCAGAGTTTCTAAAACAGCAAGGAGAGGGCTTTTAGCAGCACTTTGTCCTGCTTATAGAATGTGTGCATTTTGCCAAGAGAAAAAATGAGAGCAGGATTGTATATTGCATCTGATGTGATAGTCTCTTTCTTTGTTACCTTCTTATTTCACTGTGCAAGTACCAGTAGCATAAAGTCAGCTGCTTTTTCCATAATGAAAAATGCTCTCCATGAATTTCAGTTGTAAACAGGCCATCAATCTCCCAAGTGAACAAAAGGAGGTGGTTCTCCTAAATCTGGAGAAGGCTTATTCTTTCTGTCTCCTTTGAAAGAACCTATGTGCTTAGGGAAATATTGTGTACTCATCTGCAGCATGTGAGGAAAGTCTCTCACACATGGAAACAGACACATTTTATCCAAATAGGCTGTGATAAAACTAGGTGATATTCAGGGAAATGTGCTGGGGCAGGAAAAAAGGAGAGTGCTCTTCCTGAGGAGGTGTGTGCTGAAACATTGTTTCCTATTCTGTGGTTGGGAAGGAAGAATAAGCAAAATCTGGGTAGTCCCAGGAAAGCTTTCTTCTCTGGAGCTCACTTGTTTGTCAGCCTTGCAATGAAGAATAATTTTTATTTGTTTTATAGGAAAGCAAGAAGCAACAGTTTTTGCAGATACCTTTGCAAAGGAGGAGGGGCTTTCCAGTGCTTCTTGCCTCCTGTTAGTGCACTTCAGGTTGTCATCTTTAATATACAACCAGGCTGGCCCATGTTGTTTTTTGGTCTGAAATTCCTATTAGTTTGTATTTTGTTTGGATGCTGACTAGTCTTCACACTCCCAAGAAAGCAGCACTGAAGGATACATGCCTATCCTTCCAGGAAGTAGAGCAGGGACTTGGATTTTGGACAAGGGGTTTGAATAGAAAACCAAAACCAAAACACCCCAAACACAATTTCTGAAACTATGTGGTTATGGTCTCCATAACTGCAGTATATTGCATTTTTTCTTTTTTCTATACATAATATTAATAATAAATGTGTTGACAAATGGTATAATATTTTAGGACTGGTTTTAAATTTTTCAAACTCAACAAATGATTAATATTTAGGTAATTAGCTGAAATTGGTGATACATATTTTGTCAGATAAAATACATGTGCTTAATTAAGTAACTGTGGTTTTATCTAGGCAATTTAGTAAAATGCATCATTTCATCCTGGCTAGGTTGCTTAATTGGTTGCAGCACTGTCCTTGTACACTAAAAAAAAAAAAAAAAAAGGTTTGCATGCCTGATCACTGCTCACAGGCTCACAGTCCATATGGGAGTGTGGGAGTGGCAGGTAACAGATTGATGTTTCTCTCTCTCTCTCTCTCTCTCTCTCTCTCTCTCTCTCTCTCTCTCTTCCTCTCTCTCTCTCAAATCAAAACATATATACAGACAGATGAGGGTTTTTAGAAATCCACTGTTTCTAGTTTGGGAAATCATATTCACACCCAGTGGTGATATGATTGGGCACAGGTGATTCTGTGGCCCAGTGCATTCAACAGGGGCCCAGTCAGCGAGCTGGAACCTTTAACAAGAGCCCACTCAGAGCTCAGAAACAAACACCCTCTGTGGAGAATGGGTTGCAGCTCTATTTGCTTAGCCCTGAGCCTCTGTCAGGTGGCTGGAGGCAGGAACTCAGATCTGACCAACATTGAAGTTGCAGCAAGAGTTACATAGCTTCATTATATGTCAATTATACCCCAATAAAAATTGTTAACAGAATATATTGATAAGAATATGTAAAGATTAAAGATGTTTGACTTACAGGAATGAACATCTGAAAACTCATGAAAAATGTTCTTAACCCCACAGTTTGAAGATATAATCATATTAACATAGTCTGTTGTAATTTTTTAAATTCAGGAAATAACCTTTGTGTGTTGCCAAAATAATCCAATGAACAAACATTACTAAACAGTTGAGTGCCACATGCTTTCTATGTATTTGTAGTATTTTGTTTGTTCTTACACATGTGGCAGAACATATATACTTCAAATAAAAGTGACTGTTTTATTTTAGTGATTTAGTCAAAAAAGAAAAAGTTTCAAATGTTTATCAATGGATAGGGTAGACTTTCATTTACTGGCTTTTCATGTCATCCCTCATCTCCCTTTCATGTTCTCTGATTTAGTCTAAATGTGGAGTGGTTTAAAAGACAAAAGGGGAAAACAAAAGAGTGTGTCTAATAATTTGATTATATTTTGACAAGTTAATTCTCCACAGATATCTGGGCTGCCAGTCACACTGCTACTTGGCTTCATTTTATATTACACTCTTAGAGCTACTCATCAGGAAGATCATCTTTAAAGACAAAATAGAGTGTCATCTTAAATCACAAGAAGGAAATACCTGTCTCCCAAAGTTGCTTTCTACATGGCCAAAGTAGCTACATCCAGTGTTTGAAGTACCAGACAGGATTAGGAAATTAATAACTTTTCATCCATACAAGAAAGAATGTGACTGTGAACAGTTTTTCAGCAGTGTAAATGGAATCTAAACTGCATGCTATAAGTCAGTGACACCTTTGATTCATTACAGATAATCAAGAGGAAACTCTTCTGATTATCAGTGCTAACAGATTCATGGCTCCTCATTTCTCTCAAACACCACCATTAGTCAAAAGAAGTGACCAGCCACTGGTGGGAGTGCGTACAGCAGGTTCCTAAGAGAGCTGTAACAGCCACCTTCTCTTGGGAACCTGCTAGGGGCCAGGTACATTAGTGTCCATTTCACGTGGTAGATGCTATAACCCTCCAAAGCACTGGAGGCAGTGTGACTTGGGCAGTTACTGACCTTCTTTGTGCCTCAGTTCCTTCTCTGTAAAATGAGGGTGATGATAACATCACATTTATCTTGTAACATAAGACCTGGTCACAGTCAACTCTCAGAATAAGTTATCTAGTATTATCACTACAATAGGGGACATTGAGGTTTAGAGAGATTGTCAAGAACTGCACAGGCAGAAAGTAAGTAGAGTTTAGCCTTAAGCCAAGGCATTTGGTTCTGAAGCCAGTGCTCAAACAATTGGGCCCTTCCCTGGCTCTCTGTAGGCTATGACACTTTTTCATGCTTTTCCTGGAGTTCACACAATTGTTGCCACGCACAGAGCACCATCTCCTTGAGAAAGAACTAAGGGAACCCATGAAGATAGAGGCCAAATATTTTCATTTTGGGATGAGGTATTTGTTGGGGTTTGATGTTTTTGCCTTGACTTAGCAGTAAGCCATCACCTTGTCCAGGGCTTGGTGTTAGATAAGAGCATATGGCTTCTGTTTTGAAAAGGCCATGAAGAAGGTTATCTGCTAAGATGGCTTTTTGCATGTGAGGTTTATCACTGGGGGTGGGGGGGTCAATGGAGTTCATTACTTGAGCACAGACATAGATCTATAAGTTGGTAGTGCCCTAGGGGTGAGATTGGAACAGCCCCATGCTTCCCACTAGTCTGCAGATATCTGCCTTTTACTCTTCCTGGCCTTGACCAGAAGCACCAGTGACTCTGACCATGGAGAAGGAAGACCTCCAAGGCCACCATTAAAATGCCCTTGATACTGACAGAGGTTTTCCCATTCCTTCCCTATGTAGGTCAGTCCTTTTAGTTTATTAATTCATTGGATTCTTTAAGGTCCAGCCTGATGCTAAGTAAAGAAAGATGTAAGAAGAACACAAAGAAAACATGAATCCAATTCAGCCATTCCATATTGAGCCTTGCTCTGTACAAAGCAATAAGGAGAGAGATACATTAGAGTGAACAAGCTCATAAAGAACTTACATTAATATATCAGAAGATTTAAAACCTGTAAACACCAAAGGGTCTCAGAAATAATTTTCAAAACATTTTTTTTAATGTATGAATTTAGCCCTGGCTGGTGGCACAGTAGATAAGGTGCCAACCTGCGAACCCAAAGGTTGCCTGGTTCAATTCCCCAGCCAGGTCACATAATCAGGTTGCAAGCCAGGTCTCCAGCCAGGTCTGTAGCTGGAGGCAGGTGAAAGGCAACCATACATTGATGTTTCTCTCTCCCTCTCTGCCTTTCTCCCTTCCCCTCTCTCTGAAAATAATGAATGAAATCTTTTTTAAAAATGTACGAATGTTTTAGAAGGAGCGATGTTTTCTGATTGAAGAGATAATAGGGAGCAGGGACTGGGTTCAGGTTCTTGAAGAGAGTGATACATGACATGAGTTGGACCAGAAATATTCAACCAGCTAAGAGTAAGATTAGGGATATTTACAAACCTGTATAATATAAACCCAGCCAACAGAATAGAATGTGTGCTGGCCAGAAACAAGCCATGCAACTGTCCTGTGAGGACTGGCTACCTACCATTAGTTCTCTATTTGACCAGCCAACCAATTTATTGAACTCCTCTTATGTGCCAGACATTCTTAGTTACTCAGGATACAATACTAGACGATATGCATTTCTTGCCTTTACAAAATTTCTTAAAACATACCCAGTTTCAACATTTACTGAACATTTACGAGTCAAGCATTATCTACTAAACCATTGCTGTCCACTGCTAATATATGGTGTAAACCACATATGTAATTTTAATTTTCTAATAAACATATTAAGGAAAAGGAACAGGTGAAATTATTTTTAATATATTCTATGTGACCTAATATGTCTAAAATATTAGCAGCATGCTAAGTTTTTGAAATTGGACATATATTTTATGCGTATAGCCCATCTCAGTTCAGCCTAGTCACAGTTAAAGTGCTCAGTAGCCACATGTGACTAGTGGCTACTATAATGGACAGCACAGATATAAGTCTTTTATAAGCAAAACTTCATTTTATCTTACTTAATTTATGTATAAAATTTGGTTTAGAGGAATCAAATAACTTACCAAAGGTCACGTTGTGGGTATGTGCAAGAACTAATAAAATAGAATCCAACTTGAGACCTCCTAACCTAACACAGTACTAAGGTAAGGCAATTATAGTAATGAGATGCAAATATAACCTTTAAATGAACATGATAAAGGACAGTAGTCTTTCTCCCCATTGCGCATTCTAGCCTCTGGTACTGGTGAGGGTTTCTTGCCTCTAGGATAAAATCTAGAGCAAGTTCTGTGACTTCTCTGCTCATTCTTATAATGTTTTATCTTCTTAAAGTCCTTCAGTTATCTGTAGTCACACACAGAAGGTGATATGTGTCAGTAATTCAAATGTCCTGGACCTGCATCCATAGGAGTGACTCCCTGTCCCAACATGGGCGTATTGTAGGCTGGTCTCTTTCAGTGAGAAGGGCATCTTGGTGGGCTTTTTCTCTCTTTCTCACCCTGTACTTCCATCTATTCTCCCCACAGCAGCCAACCACAATTTGTTCATAGCAACCCTCCAAGGATTAGAGAGCTGTGGGAGGGAGAAAGAAGAAGTAAAAATACAAAAGAGGTCTTATCTGATGACTACTAGGATAGCCTATTCTGGCTTGACTCTCTTTCATGGGGCATTTTCATGGTTATTTAGAGAGAACATGCCCCTCCAACATT
>PVIW01010309.1:23546-45249 GCA_004026585.1 Noctilio leporinus
CTCTCTCTCTCTCTCTCTCTCTCTCTCTCTCTCTCTCTCTCTCTCTCTCTCTCTCTCTCTCTCTTTCTCCATCCAATCCAAGGAAAACTCTTATGCATCCCCAACCCTGACAAACTCTGGACTTGCAGTCACATGTGGAAATATCCAGTGCATTCACTCCACCTGGTTCTGCTATCACAGCAGCTGGCCAGCCAAAGCCTTTCATCCTGAAGGTTTTTTCAGGACTGAGTCAGACACCAATGGACTTAACCACCCAAGTTTTACCATCATTCACAAGTTCTCTAGAGGATTTCAGTAAGCATTGTCACTAGGTTTAAAATGAAGAGCAAACACCTCATATTCTTTTCAAAGGGGTGTTAAGAACTCAGGGTACGCCAACATCTTCAAAAGAGTCTCTCTTTACTTGCCAGCTTTTGGTTATTTTTACTCCAAACTTTCCATGCTTTGAAAAGGGCAAAGTTTAACATTATAAAACCAGTTCTTAGATATCTCCTTTATACTTTATGGGAAGCAATACCAAAGTACATGCTCTTCCCCAAATCATGCACATTGTTCTCATCTGTATTTTGTTCAGATCTGTGTGAAATGCCCTTCATCTCCATCTAATTCCCACTCATCCTTTAGAATTCTTCTCAGGCATATTTCTCCCATAACCTTCCCTGACCTCTGTTGAGCCAGGGGTGCCTGTGTCTGCTTTACTGTTAGGATAACAGGATAACAGTGAAATCATGTTTACTTGTTTATCTCATCCACTAGGCTCCAGGGCCTCAATAACAAAGGCTAGAGGGTCTCATTTAATTCTCAGTCATCAGCATTTGGTATGGTGTTTTGTTTATTGTAGATTTTCAACCTAAATTTATTGAATTGTCCTTTTATAAAAGTGGAGAAATATTTTCTCCTTTATGAAAATTATGACGTGTTTTGGAGTTTACCCCCTTAATCAGTTCACATCTTGCCCAAACTGGAGGGAGAGAAACAAAGGTGAGTAAATAGAAGAAGGAAACTGGGGTGAGAGCTGCAGGAGTTGCATGTGGAGATGAGTACCTGAAACCAGACAGATGAAATGGAGACAGATTTCCAGAGTAAGATTGTCAATGACATGAATGACATCAAGTAGCCCTTAGCCATTCAGTCTCCTGGGCTAAAAGCTCGAAGGAAATAAGTGTTCTATTTGCCTTAGACTCCATGTTTGACCTTGGGAAAGTCGACATCTTTTCCTATCCCTCTTTGGTGGTGGGAGGTTTGCTTGCCCAGGTCCTTCTTGGGGAACAGAAACCTCAGACAGAACACAGTGTTATCTAGAAATTAGAAATTAAAAATCTGAAATCTAGGGGTATAGCTGGGACAGAGAAGACATAGTTTGGCAGTGAGGTTTGGCAGGACAAGAGCTGTGGTCAGTCATCAGAAAGCGAAGTGACACCTGGGGAGCACTCCCAGTACCAAACCACAGTGTGCACCTTATGGTTCCAGCACTGCGGGGCGCAGGGTTGGGGTCAATAAAATCTCATTGCTTCTGACTGTGAAAACCAGTGGGGGTTGGGACAGAGGAAGAAACTGCCAATCTCCCAGCAACCTGAGATATTGTTTGTTTAAAGGGCCCCCACAATCCTAGAACATCTGAAGATCAACCCACTCCAGGATGGCCAGAGCAACAACTACAGAGGTGCCAGTTTTGTAGGGGAAGCAGGAGAAGTGCCTGAAAAAAGGGAAAGTACTGGGCAAGCAGCATTTTCCCTCTCAGACCCCTCCCCCACATTCAGCACTGCAACATGGTGAAACAGTTTGCCCCGTACTGATGAATAACTAAGGGTCTGCTCCTTACAACATTAACAGATATGACAACTCTACCTAAGACACAGAGACAAACACAGGGGCCTGTCAAGTTGAGGAGACAGAGAAGTATGGCTCAAAAAGGGGAACAGAGCAGAGTCACAGTGGGAGAACTAAGTGATGAAGAAATAGCCAACCTAACAGATGCAGAGTTCCAAATGCTGATGATAAAGATGCTCACATTTGACAAATATGCTTGAGTATGGCAAATGCAGAAAAGAAGTAAAGGTTATGCTAAGTGAAATGAAGAAAAATCCACACAAAACCAAAGGTGAGGGAAAGGAAGCCAGGGTTCAAATAAATGATTTGGAACATAAAGAAAAAATAAACAGTCAACCAGTATAGAGGAGGAAACAAGAATGGAAAAAAATAAGGAGAGGCTTAGCAACTTCTAGGACAACTTTAAATGTGCCAACATCTGAATCATAGAGGTGCCAGAAGGAGAAGAGGAAGAGCAAGAAATTGAAAACTTGTGTGAAAAAATAATTAAGGAAAACTTCCCTTATTTGGCGAAGGAAATAGATATACAAGTCCAGGAAGCACAAAGAGTCCCAAATAAGCTTGTTTCTACCCAGCTTGCTTAACTGTTAAGGGGTAGTTATATATAAATAGTCCTAAAATTACATTCAGCCCTTTGAAGGCAACCTTGAGGCTGATGTAGCCTCTGGTGAAAATCAGTCTGACATCCCTGAGCTAGATCCAAAGAGGACCACACCAAGACTCATCATAATTAAAATGCCAAAGGTTAAAGATAAAGGTAGAATCTTAAATGTAGCAAGAGAAAAAAAGAGTTACCTGCAAAGGGGTTCCTATAAGATTATGCTGATTTCTCAAAAGAAACTTGACAGGCAACAAGAGACTGGCAAGATGTATTCCAAGTGATCAAAAGCAAGGGCCTACAACCAAGATTACTCTATCCAGCAAAGCTATTATTTGGAATGGAAGTGCTACCTAGACAAGGTAAAACTAAAGGAGTTCATCCTCACCAAGCCATTATTATTTAAAAGTTAAAGAGACTTATTTAAGAAGAAGAAGAGGATCAAAACTATGAACATTAAAATGACAACAAACTCACAACTACGAACAACCAAATTTAAAAAATAAAAACAAACTAAACAGACAACCAGAATAGGATCAGAATCATAGGTATGGAGATCATTGGGAGGGTTATAAGCTGGGAGGGACAAAGGGGAGAAATGGGGAAATGGTGCAGAGATTAGGAAACATAATTGGTGGGTACAAGATAGACAGGGGGAAGTTAGGAATAATATAGGGCCATATGCATGACCCATGGACATGAACTAAAAGGGGTGGGATTATGGGAGGGAAGGGATGTCCTAGGTGGAGGGGAGCAAAGGGAAAGAAATTGGGAGAACTGTAACAGCATAATCTATTAAATATACTTTAAAAAAGAAATAATCTGAGATCTTATGCAGCTCAGCTACTAATTTCAGTGGAAAAAAATAACACAAGGCTACAGAAGAAAATAGGGTATCTAAAATCTTGAAGCCATGGTCTAGGATAAAAATAGTCTTCTAGGAAACAATTTCAGTATAATGAAGTTGACACAATACAAACTGGCACACCTAGGGTACTTTGGCCACCCTGGCTTGTTCCATCTTTCTTGAGACTTGTCTTGTAGTTATGGACTTACAAGTAACCTGTAGCTTGCAATTATTAAAAATTCAGTCTGGCAGAAATCTAGTACATTCACCTCAAGGTGAATACTTTTATATTTGGATGTATTGCTACCATTTTATTTTGTACATTCTGTTTGTCCCAGCTTTCTAGATTGCTTTTTTCCCTTTCTGGCCTTCTTTTTCATTGTTTCAAGAGTATTCCCCCTTCCCTCTCATTTTAGTTTTTCTATTAGTTTGGAGATTATACGTTCTAATTTCTATTCAGTGTTATTACTTTTGAAAAATTCTCTATCATTTACTTTTCATGTATTTTCTTTTCCCCATTTTCTTATTGAGTCCTGAAATTCTAGCAAGAGACATATCAGAGCCACTAAGGGAAGCTAGAGCACCCCTAAGTACAATAGTACTGTCTCTGTATAAAAAGACTCCCCCCACACCTTACCTAATGAACTCTGCCCATAGCTGGGATGCTTTCCCATTGTCCCACTCAGCAATTGGAGTCCTGGTAGACTGTTCTTGTGGCCAAGTCTGTACTAATATCTTTGTTTATGCAATTCAGTTTATTCCAGCATTTATATGACCTCTCCTTTAGCGTAATGTGAGCAGTGGTTTCCGCCTCACCTACTGTAAGCATAGATGAGGCTGATTTTATATGTGTGTTCAAGTAGCCGAGTCCATATCTGTCTCCAGCAAGAATCTCAGTTGGGACTAACACCTACTAAATCAATCCCAGATTCTCAAACATGTAACCTCCCACCCCTGCCTAAAAAGTGGCAAACTACCAACCAGCCAAGGCACATGGTTAAGCTCCCATCCCACCAGGCCTCTTGAAGGCCAGTCTTTCATGTCATAGAGAGAGACCAAAGGTCTTCTGGTCATGTCTCACAGCCCCAGCACCATGACCCTTTTATCCATGCAGGCTTCTCTGCCCCATGCATGCTGGGAGGCACCAGGTCCCTGCACTGACTTTCGAGCCTTTTTCTTTCTTTCTGGTTTTTTTTTTTTTTTTAATTTTATTGTTGTTATATTACATCCATCCCCTTTTTGCTCTCGAGCCTTCTTAGGGCACTTCACCAGACTCCATCCCACTGGAAGAGTTCTTTTTGGGGGGGTCCTATCAGCTTGTACAGAAATTCACCTTATTAAGCAATTTTATTTTATTGTTCAAGCTGTGCTAAGGTCCTTGCCCATTTTCTTCCAGGAGGTTTAACAGAATAGCCTAAGTTCTATTTTTCATCTACTCTAAGATACATTTCCACTTCTTCCCACTTTCAGATGCACCTCTGAAAGCAGAGTGTGCCTTAGCATTGATAGCTTTCTACAATTAGAACTGTCAGCAACTTTTTAAGTTAGTAGTTCATAAGATAACAATGCATTCTACAATTGATGGCATCTTAGATTTAACAAAATATATCAATTGTGTAAATGGAAAGAAGTGTGTTGACAAAGGGGCAGCACCTCATATTACTGGTACAGAGCTTCCAGACCCCAATATAGATGTTCGGTCGGGGAGGCAAGCTGCCTCTCTGCCCACCAACACTCCTCCTGCCAAGGACCTGAGAGCCTCTGCATGGCAACCAATAATTCCTCTTATTTCTGGAAGATTTTGAGCCAGAAGATTTTCGTAACTATTATCACACAAAGGGGGAAAGTTGCTGTCTAGACATAAGCTATAATTACTATTATTATTTAAAGGCACTTTATGCTCGCTTCAGCAGCACATATAGTAAAGTCACCAAAACCCCTGAGTTGCAGAAAAAATCAAAGGGGCTCATATATGCCAAAAGCCCTATTATAATCCCCAGCAAACACTTCCCTGCTTGATATGGCATCTGTTCCAGGCTTTAGAGGGTGCTAGTAAAAGAGGCTGCCAGAATCTTTAAGAAGTCTGTGGCTGATACAACCCATAGACAGTATTCTTTCAATAAGCTTTTTTTTTTTTTAAGTAAGTGCTGTCAATTTGGTTTACTCTCAGGTCAATTAAATTCTTGAAATGACTATGCAAGGCAACACAGTGTGCTGACACAAACAAAGAACCTGTCAGTATTTCACAACATTTGTGCAATTGTCAACAGATTCTACATAATGTCCCTCTTTTTATATTTTAAGAAGTTCAACATATGATTTATAATTAGATATACAGGGTGCGTGCAATAAATTGGCAAAATTTTTGTAAACTAAATAACATACCACAAAAGTTTATATTTTGAAATAAATTTATTCTCATATGTAAATATATAAACATAGTCATTATTTTTTTAATTGTTAAAAAAAAGTCTCCATTTGCTGCAATAATAGACTCAATTCAACTTCGGAAACTTGAGCACACTTTAACTTTACTTTATCCATGGACACCATCATGTTTTCAATCTTAGCTTTAACAGCCTCTTTATTGTAATGAGGTTGTTTAACTTCTCTCTCACAAATGCTCTATACATAATAATCCAAAGGATTTGCATCTGGTAAACTAAGAGGCCAGATTTCCTTTAACCAGAATTCAGGAACACTGACACTGAGATATTGTTGCACCTTTTTGGCTGTATGTGCTTAAGAAAAAGAAGAGGATCTTGTTGAAAGATAAAATAATGTCCATTTGCTACTTGCTTCATCTATGGTACAACTACTTCTCTCAAAACATCAAGGTAAATATCCTGGATCTTCGTTGATGATCTCCTCAATTCTGTGTACAATATCTGGACTTGTGCGATCCTTTTGTACCTTAGGCATTTTCCTTGTTGGTGTGGTGATATCAGAATTAACATCATACACCTTCATGTTGTAAACTGTACATAAAGGGATGTTATCAAAGTCTGCAATTTCCTCAGCAGTTCACCCTGCATGCAGTCCAGAAATTATGGTTGCTCTAACATTGTATTCCTTTGACATGATGGCTATTCTCAGAATTTAATACTTTATATCTGAAACAATGATGTTAAATCATAACCTTAGAAACATAGTTTTTCAAAATTAATCAGAAGTATGTGAAATAAGGAGATGGAAAATTATTGCCAATTAATCTCATACACCCTGTACATTGGGAAAGCACAATATTTGAAAACAACCCAAGATGTGGCAGCATATATAATCATTGCAAACTTTTAAAAAATAATTTACCTTCCAACATTTTCTGCTTAGCTAACATATTTACTAACATATTTACTCTTCTTACTCACATCTGTCTTCTTTTATTGCTTCTCTCAACTCCAAAAATTCCTTCCTTCATGGTCAGGAAAGAGGACTGGGATTATAGATCAGGAAGGCCCACAGCTGAGCCACTCTCCATTGTACCACCTGACTCATGTCAGCCTCAGCGTCCCTTCCCAGACACAGCTGCACCCTGTTAATTCCCACCTGCAGGAAAGGCCTTCCTTATCTTCCCAAGCTTGGTACAAATCCCAAAAAGTTATGTTAGTCTTTGGGGGATACACACACGTCACACTGCTGCCAGGGTGCTCTGGCTGTAATACTGAGGTCCATTTTGACCCAGGCGCCAAGGATCTCCCTGTGCCTCCTACTCTTAAACTCAATTTTGGGATTTCAGTGAGCTGCTTCAGTGTCTCTTCATTGTAGAGCTCCAGCTTACTTTCCACATCCATTTTCAAAGTCTGGGTCTCTAAATCTTTCCTGAGCAGTGGCAGGGACTGCTCCCTCCACAAATCTGTCTGATGCCTTTGACTTTCTTGCCTCACCTTCTTGAAGATGACCATTCTGCATCCCCCTGTTACTATTCCTCTCTGTTTCGGATCTCCTGCTGTATATCATCTGTATCATTCCAAAACCATTGACATATCAAATATGATAGCATTTGCACAAACTTTAAAAACAAAAGGCATTTTAATTATGCAAATATGCATATGTTCTGTAAACATAAATGTGGTAGAAAGGATATTCACTAATATCAAAACCATGATTTGCTTTGAGATGGGAGGGAAATGAAAAAAGTTGGGGCTATAAAAAACGGCTTTGCAAAAATAGCTTTGCCCTGGCCAGCATGGCTCAGTTGGTTGGGTATTGTCCTACAAAGTGAAAGGTCATCAATTCGATTCCTGGCAGGGCATGCTTGGGATGCCTAGTCCTGCATGAAAGGCAACCAATCAATGTTTCTCTCTCACATCAATGTTTCTGTCCCTCCCTTTCTCCCTCCCCTCCATCTCTCTAAAAATAAATAAATAAGTTTCTAGAAAGGGCCTCAACTATATTTATGTTATGTCTATTTTCATTAATAATAAGTTCATTAATTCATTCCTATTTCCTCCCATTTACTCTTGAGCTCAATCCAATCTGTATTGTGCCCTGACTGTAACAACTCCTGTACTGACACTCTTCTGTCCACATTTCACTTGACTTCAGTAGGATTAAACTCTCCCTTCATCTTGATATCACTGTTACTTGACTTTTGATGTCATTTGACTCTTTTTGAGATTTCTGTTGTAGCTCCTTCTCAAAATAGTAGAATGTCCATCAGTCATTCCTAGGCTTTGTCTATTTTACCTACCTTCTCTCTCCAGGTATTCCCATGCCATTTACATGTTATTGACTCCCAAATTAACATCCCTTTCCTTGAGCAATTTACTCACATTTAACTGTCAACTTGACATTTTGACTTAGATGTCTACTAAGCACCTCATACGTAATATATTCTGAACTGAATTTCATGATCCTCTCCCACTCCCAAACACACCTCCTGGTCTTCATCTCATTAGTGGTTCTACATCCATTAAACACTTCAAGCCAATATTCTAGGGGTCATAGTTAATTCCTCTCTTCATCTCTCTCCATTAATTCTTCACCAAGTCTGGCTGACACCACCATAACTTTTCCCCACCTCCACCATTTTTTGTCTGGATTAATGCATTAGTCAGCCCTCCACTGGGGATCTCTACTTTTATTTTTGTTTGTCATTAAGCAGATGAAGGGATCTTTTTTATTTATGTCTTTCTACATCTTAAATATTTTATAATAACATTTTGTAATATAAAAATGATAGTGTGTTTCTGAAAAAAAAAAATGATAGTGACCCAAAACACCCATATCTATACTTATATACTCACAATACAGTTTAAGAAATACAATATTACAAACTATTAAATTATTTAAATCCCTTGGATAGTCTTCCTTCATTATGTCTCCTGTCCTCTGCATCAAAGGTAAGCATTAAGTTGAATTTTGTTTGTCATTAACATGTATTTCTATTTATCCTTTTGTTCATTTTTTAAACAATATATAGTTTTTGTGTGTTTTAAATTTTTATTTATAAGTAGCATATCAAATATATTTTCTATAATTTTATTTCACACTATATTATGTTCATAAAATTAATCCATTTTGATACCTATGACTCTTACTCCCATTTTTACTGCTGTATAATATTCCAAATATATAAAATTAATTTTCCTGTTGATAGTTTGTTTCTTTTTATTATTACAACCAGTGCTTACTTACTTACTCCAATTGACTGAATCTTTGTGTCCTTGCAAAATTCATATGTTGAAACCTAATCCCCAGTGTGATGGTATTTTGATGTGAGGCCTTTGGGCATGATTAAGTCATAAGGATGGAACCATCATGAACATGATTAATGTTCTTATAAATAAGACCTCAGAGAGCTCCCCTAACCCTTCTAATATGTGAAGATACAGCAACAAGTCAGCAACTTGCAACATGGAACAGGGCTTTCATCAGAATCTGATCATGGTGACTTCCCAGCCTCTGGAACTGTGAGGATAAATGTCTGTTCTTTATAAGACGGGTAGTCTATTGTTATGGCAGCCAGAACAGACTGAGAAAACTATTATGAATGTTTTTGAGAAATTTCTTGGTATACCTGTGCAAGAATTTATCCAAGGTGTACAGTCCATGGTGGAATTTCTGTGTTGAAGAGATTGAGCATCTTCAACTTTTCTTGATATTATTGAACCACTCATCAAAATATTTTTCCAATTTACTCGCCTCCAGAAATGTGTGAGCTCTTATTGTGCTACATACTTTCCCTCTTTATATTGTAAGACTAATAACTTTTACAAACCTGATGGATGTGATTTTATATCTGATAACTTTTAAAATCTGAATACCAATCATAGTGAGCATCTTTTACATCCATGACTTCTATTTTTCTATTCATATCTCAATTGATTTTTTCTATTAACTTTTTTCCTTCCTAACAATTTATGGGAAAAAATATATCTTCTGGATACAAATCATTGATTGGTTTTATAATTGTAATTTTACTTTTTAAATCATGTTTTTTGATAATAGACTTTTTAATTTCAATGCAAGATGTATAAATCTTTATGATTTGCTTTTTATTTCTTAAGAT
This sequence comes from Noctilio leporinus, assembly GCA_004026585.1. NCBI lineage: Eukaryota > Metazoa > Chordata > Mammalia > Chiroptera > Noctilionidae > Noctilio > Noctilio leporinus. The sequence continues at coordinate 33,333 of PVIW01010309.1, forward strand.
AGCCTTCCTTACCCTTGCTTTTTGTCTTGTTTAAGAAATCCTGTCCTACCTTGTCCTTTTAGCAATGTAAATCAGACCATATCCATACCCTACTCAAAATTTTCCAATGCCTATCTCTGCACTAAACATAAAATCTAACTTCCTTCCTAGCCTTCTTCTCTGGCCTTGCTGCCCACACTGCTCCCTTGCTCACTTCACACCATCTTCTCTCCATTCCTTAAACATGCCCAACTTATTCCTGTCTCTCAGGCCTTGGCACTTCCTGCTTTCTACATGGATCTCTGCCTGACTAGGAACACTGCTGGTTTATCTTCATCACTTAGGTCTCAGTGCAGAGATCACTTCAGGGAGACCTCCTTTGACCCAAGAACCTAGTGTTCCTCCCCCAATTTTTTCTAGAACAGATCCATTATATATGCTTTTTAACACTGTTGCTATATGAAATCATCCTGTGTATTTATTGGTGTACTTGATATGTTGTCTGTCTCCTCTATTAGTATGTAAGAGTCTATGAAGCAAGGGCCTTGCCATCTAGTCACCTCTGTACCTTCAGCTGTGGAGCAGTGATTAACACACTCAAAACACTTAATAAATGAATAAATAAACAGAGAACACATTTGAGGAAATCTTACCAAAATGATGGGGAGGCAGAGATCTGTCAAAGTGATAGATGAAACATTTGAGGTACTGACCAAGAGGCCCAAGATAAGTGTAATTCTTATTTCTGAAGAAAATAATAGGATAAGTTGAACAAAAGCAACCAAAAATATAATGGATTTATTTATTTATTTATTTTTAAATGCTTCTGAAGAAAAAAATGAAACTTTCCCCCACCCTATTCTATTCTTAATATAGCTGCCAGAATGGTCCTTTTACAGTGTAAGTTAGATCAGGTCTCTCTTCTGCTCAAAATACTATAGTGGCTCCCATGTTGCTCAGAAAGACATAGCCCCAGTGGTTCCAGGATCCTACAGGACCCAAGCCCTGGCCCTTTCCAACCTCTCCCCGCTTTCTCCTTCTCCTCTCACTCTGGAGCTCCCCACCACACTCACCTCCTTGTACTTCCCCTCACCTCTCCTGTCTCCTTCAACTCTGCTCAATATCGCTTTCAGTTCAGACCTACCCAAACCAACCTATTTAAAATTCTGCCCTGGCCAGTGTGCTCAGTCAGTTGGAGGGTTGTCCCGTAAAACAAAGGGTTGTGGTCTCCATTCTGGTCAGGGGTCAGGGCACATACCTAGGTTGCTGGTTTGGTTCCTTATGGGGGAGTATATGAGAGGCAGCCAATTGATGTTTCCCTCTCACATTGCTGTTTCTCTTTGTCTCTCTGTCCCTCCCTTTCCCGCTCTCTAAAATCAATAAACATGTTCTCAGGTGAAGATGAAAAAACAGAAATAAAAAAGAAATAAAATTGTATTCACCTCTGTTCTGCAGGTGCTTTATCCTTTTCCAGAACACTGATTATCTCTCAGAGCATTTTATAACTTACTCTTTATAATCTGTTTACTGATCATTCCCTCCATGAGAATATAATCCCTATAAAGGCAAAGCTTTTGTTCATTTTATTCACTGGCATACAGTATCCAGAATACTGTTTGGCACATGGTAGGTACTTAGTATATACCAGGAGGCACCCCTAAAAATGGAATTTATTTATGAAAAATTGTGTTTATTTTTATGTTTAAAGTTCAGTTACTTTCAAAGTACTCTTCATTTGATGCAATACATCTATCAAGACTTTTTTTCCCCTGCTCAAAACAGTTTTTGAACTCATCAATTCTGACGCTTTTTAGTGATTCTGTCGTTTTTTGTTTCACCTCTTCCACGTTGGCAAAATGTTTCCCTTTGAGGACTTCTTTTCATCTAGGGAAGCAAACAAAAAATACAAATCACTTGGAGTGGGATTGGGTGGGACATGAGGGTCATGCCACTTATGATCAAAAACTGCTGAATGCTCAGTGTGGTGTGGGCAGGTGCACTCATAAATCACCCATCATGAAATGGCAAACATGTTGAAAGTCTTAAAAAAAAAAAAATTCACTGAAGCTGAACGCAGCCTCTCACAACAATGCCATCTGGTACACTGATAACAGATGGATTTCTAAAAGGCTAACCTAGCACGGGAAGCCTGTACTACCAGGGACTTACCTCCAGAGAATAATTTTGGTTTTTTTAGGGTCCCTCCCCCTTTTTTTTTTTGTATAAATAAATTCATTCAACACATCTGTGTAATAGAGAATGGTCACCACCAATACACATTTAGGTAAATTTACAGACCTCAATTTTAGCTAAAGACTCCTATGGGGATCCAGGAAGACAAAGTAAATTACATGGGGGAGAAGAGGTGAGGAGACTAGGTTACCACTGACTTGTCCCCCTGTCCTCAATGCCAGGTTATAGTGGATAATGCCTGTGGCATTCTGGAGGAGAGAACATGCACTAGCACTCTATAAGAAGCCAGGTTGTTCTTCATTTATAAAAGCAATAGGCTGTCTTAACCAGGCAAGAACCCAAGGAAACCAGAGCCATCCAGCCATCACCTTCTGAGGTAGTCTGCTCAGAACTGCACTTAGGAAGGAGAGACCACATAGTTTGCTGTGTGCCCATTCTGTTCCCCTAGAGTAGTCACAACATCATTTCAGCCTGGCACCACAGGGCTGTCATTTGGTGGGTAATCAATCACTATGGTTCAGGGATTTTTCACACCCTACCCAATGAAAGCCTCACACTCTCATTTATAAAGTTGATAGCTCCATTTTGTATATAAGAAATCAGAAGAAGATCAAGGTTAAGCTTCTTCTCAGAGTATAGAGTGACAGAATCAGAATTCAAATCCAGGCCCGCCCAGAAACAAGACACTACATGGCTTTACAAATATTAACCTGGTACTTATCAAACTGCTGGGCAGACAGTACCCACTGGCCTTCTATTAGAGTTGAGACCTCCATTGCACAAAAAGAGTTTCTAAATATTTATTTCTCTGATGTTCCAACTGCTCAAGAAATATCAGAAAGCAAGGTATTCTCCCTGAATTAATACAAAAAAAAAAAAAAAAATAGGGCTTTCCATCTGGAAAATAAAATATGAATAAAGGACTTCATGAATATAATCTTTAGTATGGTGAGTACCATGGATAAAGTAAATTGGTAGTTACTACAGGCTAGGGGTAAGTGGGTGGGGGAATTGGGAAGACATTAAGTGTAAAATTTGGAACTGGTTGATAAATAAGCCCTGGATAGCCAATGCACAGTATAGTAATTATAGACAACAATACTCTATTAGAAACTCCAGAGTTTTTATGAATTGGGGTAAGTCATCCCCTTACTTGTGAGGGCTTTATGAAATTAGATTTTGGTCTATAATGGAAAAGGGCAGGCCTCAAATGGCCCATGGGTTTTAGATTACTCATCTCTATTTCAGTCTTTTGTAGAACTGTTTTTATTGAATTGTGGTTTTGCATCATATCTTCCACTTATGTAAGGACAATTAAATAAAATCCAATATTGCATTCATTTTAGAGATATTTTTAACATTTAAAAATTGTATTACATAGTTTTGTCTTTATGCAGCTCAAGGGGAGAAATTTTACTCAGACCTCAAGGCCAGAACAAACTGTGCTCCTCATAAACTAATAGTGGGTATTTAGGTTTTAAAATAATGTGTATATTATAACTAATTTTATTCTCCTCTTTGTTTTCACTGTAAGAAGGTTCAGACCAATAGCATTAGAAGCAGCTAGAATAGATCTTATGATATTCATTTTTTCCCCTTAATTGTACCTCTAACAAAAGCTTTTTAGAATTCATCAAAAATACTTTTGGAGAGTGAATTAGAATTGGATTAAATTATTTTATTAATTGAGTGAAATACATGCTCCAAACCCCCAACTCTTTGAATATATCATGAAAAGGCATACCCTAAAATCCATGCTAAGGGAATCCATCTGTTGGGAAGATATCCTTGCAAGGACCTGTGCTAAACAGACTTGACCTTAGATTTGGAAATTTGGTAGGCACATATTTGTGGAGTATAGTAAAAGACTACAAGAAATTAATGTGTCTGAAGTTATAAACTCAAATGTTCCCAATATTAAAAAATGAGGTTCTGGCTGGTGGTTCAGTGGGTAAGGCACTGGCCTGTGAATCCAAAGGTCCTTGGTTCAATTCCCCAGCCAGGGCATATAACCAGGTTGCAAGCCAGATCTCCAGACAAGTCCGTAGCTGGAGGCAGGTAAAAGGCAACCATACATTGATGTGTCTTTCTCTCTCTGCCTCTTTCCCTTCCCCTCTCTCTCTGAAAATAATAAATAAAATCTTTAAAAAGAAAGAAAGAAAGAAAGAAAAATGAGAACATATCACTTTGTTTTTAAGCAGATTGTTGTAGTGATTGTTTAAAAATAAAAAATATTGCAAGTTCTTAAAACCATCACATTGACTGAGTTTTCATCATTACCATATTAAGTATAATCTTTACCATTGAAAATGACCTCTAAATTGAGGAATAAATTAGAAGTAAAAGTGTTTCACCCCCTAAAACACTTTCATCCTTATTTTCTTTGTTTTGATTATGGTCAAAATTACATTTTGTGGTAAAAGGATATTTATCAAATAAAAAATATTTATAGAAAACTATAAATAAGACAACTTCTCACTTAGAATTATAATGTCATGGTATCAGACTTAATAAAGAAGGAAAGAAAAATGTTTTGAAATCAAAATGTGAAGATCCAGACTAGAATATATGCACATATAGTACATAAGAATTATCTGGAAATGACTGAATTTGTGGTTAGTTGAAGTAACAGAGGCCCAAAAAGAGTCTCCTAAGCAACACAACTAGAGTTCCATCCTGCGTACATGCTTTGTAGTAATCATTAAACATGCATTGCTTTCAAGAAGGATATGCTATTCATCTCTATATTCAGGCATAAAAATCATTGAATATTCCTTTTATCAAATATCTGAGAATACCTTCTGTTCATATGTGTAACACAAGTGAGTGATTAATGTACCTATGTCTTCTCAATCATTTTGTCAAGTAAAGGGCACCATAAGGAGGGTTATTTAAATAACAATAAATGATATTTATTAATAATTTAGTATGTGCCACATTCTGAGCAGTGTTCTAGATGGATTTTATGAACACACTATGGGGTATGTACTGTTCCTGTGCTCATAATAAATAGAGGAAACTTGGCAGCTAAGTTTTCCAGGGTCCACAGCCATTCAGTAATAAATGGGACTCCAATCTAAGACTGTTGCTTAAGCAGGACACCATAAGTACTCTGTGAGCTCATGACAGAATTGAGGGAAAAAACAAAACAAAACAAAACTGTGGATAGCCATTCAAATTTCAACAACTCTACACAGGAAGAATCCTTTTGAGTTTCATCTCCACTGCCTAGAATGAATAAGCATGAATAAAAAGCACACACAGAGACCCAAGACAGATGGCTGCCCAAATAACTAGGATAAAAAATTCTGGCTTGACTTCTTATCATCTAATGTCAAACTTTTTCATTTTGCTTTTCCCTGAAGCAATAACAAATGTGTTTTCACTTCCACATGATTAATTTGCCCATGGTGTGTTTAATAATAATCATTCTAATTATCCAAGTTTTTGGATACAGATAGTTGTGACCCTGGGAAAGCTCAGCTCTCCTATCTCTCTGCTTCCAATTCCATTAAACAGAATGGATAAGAAGTTTTCTTATCAAGACACCTTACTATTTGATGATGAGTGCAACAAATGAATGTTGAGGTGCATTTATATCAGCTTACAAGTGCAGGCATTTTCCAATGAAGCTTCTATTTACATTAAAAGGCCTAATCCAAATAGTTTCTATAATTAAGAGATCATATTTTAGGGCTAACATTTTAACATTCACAAATAATTAAATACTAACAACTGGTAAGGTATCTCTCTAAGGATTGTGGTTCATTTCATCTTAGAAGTTGCCTTAGTTTATCCATGAACAATGTTGGCTCATCCTCCTTCCCAGGTTGAGTAGAACTGGTTGGGGTAAAAAGAGAAGGTGGCAGACCAGTTCCCTTATTTTTATATTCAGGAACTACAGCATCTCTTTTCAAGCTAACAGACAGATCAAAAGGGAAATGATCAAATAGAGTCCTAACAAAGACAGTGCATCCAAGCAAGGCAAAGTGTGAACTGTGGAAGCTTTACTTATATTCCAGCTCATTGGGGAGTCAAGTACAAAGACAAATTTTATTGCAATAATGAAAAATACTGGTTGACTTACATGGTTCTGGAAATGTGTCTAGCAAGGAAACAAGAGCTAACATGCTCTCTCTTCCTTCCTCCTCCCTTCATGAATGTGGGTTTGGGAGAAAATATGGTTTGTGGACAAAGCAGAAGGCAGGGGCAAACATCAAATGCTGCCTGGTCTCACCCCATGAAATCGTCCTGCTTGTTATCAATACAGGCAAAATCGCAGGAAGGCAGGCCTCTTACCAACCCTAGCCATCCTCATCTTGGCCTTATTCTACACATTGGACAATGACTTGGATAAAGATATAAAAGATATGGATGTGGAGGATTTGTCTTTTTATCTCCCTGGCTGGTATCTGAACATCCTTCCTGTGTCCTGTGTTTAAAGAATTGCTGACATAACAAGCCGTGATGGGAAGCAGAGCTCACCACCACCACTAGATCCCTTCCCAGCCTTCCTTACATCTAAGGTGTGGGTAGGTGACCTTGGCCTGGCCACTCAAGCTCACATACTTGCAACTTTGAACTAGAGGATGGGGGCTCAAAGAAGTGATTGGGGCAAATCCCGTTGGTGGTAGGAGAAGGGCTAAGGTAGTTCTGGGTTTCTGGGAAGTGTGTTCATGGTCCAGGGCTAGAGGCCTTGCGGGCTGCACCATCCAGGCATAAGGAGCAATGACATACTCTACATTCAGGATTTGCAGACTGCTTTGTGATGGTGTCTTTCCTGCAGCTCAGACTGCCCTTTCCCTCCTTCAGCTCATGGATCTCTGGCCTTCCTCCAGAGACTGAGACATACCCCTTTCCTCAAATTGTGATGTGATTGTTTGCAACTAAGAACATTAACTGGTGACATACTTCTCAAATATACCAAGGCATGAAGCTGGCAGGGAGAGAATCTATTGGATGACAAAATTGAGATGAAAAAGATCATCAGGATTGGGACCTAATAGAGTGAGGTCAAACAGGGATGTGTGTGTGTGTGTATGTGTGCCTAAAGATGGGCTCAAGAGTCAACTCTATGAGATCAAACTTGAGCAACTTCTCCAGCCTGAGTTGGCAAATACAGACCTTTTTGAAAAACAAAAGACCCCCCTCAGGGTTGATTTTAATATTTTTATCACATTGCTATGCAAATATAAAGAAACATAAAATTAAGTATAAACTCCTTATGATCAGGGCTCATTTACAGTTATAAAACCAAAACAAATTTACAAATTAATTATAAGCAGACCTACAAAAACAATAACTTCCAAATTAACATCATTAATTTAATGTGAGAAATGATGATGTTTTGCTGAAACTGGATCATTGCTCACCACAGGACTCTGGCACCAACTGGTGAGGCACAAGGGGACCCTAAGTGTGGCAGCCTATCTACAGCTCCCAAAGCTAAGACTCCACTGAGCTCTAGGTGCTCACATATCCATCACATTTCAGCATCCCCAACATTTTCAATAAAATTATTGAAAATTATTGATATCTCAAGATATCTGGGCTTTTGTCTTAAGGGCCTGACTTGCACTTAAATTCCTTCTTTCCCCAAATTAATCCCTCTTTAACTGAGCTTCAACACTCTGGGATTGAACTCATTGACCCAGCATGAAGTCAGTGCTGACCCCTGGCTAAACCAACTAAAACCAGAAGTCATAATCTAATGGTGCTGATATGATGGTTTCTTTAGCATTCATGAGGATAGGGAGGGGAGTTCACAGTACATTGCTGGGTACCCAATTCAGAGAGTAATTGGCATGGCTAAGTATTATATGACTCAACCTTTCAATTCTTGTGTAAATACAATGGTAATTTTGATACATGCCCATCAAGAGACATGCATGAGAATGTTCACCAAAGCACTGTTTGGTGGCAGGGGTTTGAAGGTGATGTGGCTCCCATCACTGGGAAAGTGACTGGTGGCAGATGCAAACAGTAGCTCACCATGCAACAATTAAGACAATCGAAGTTCACATATCAACATATATGGACCTGAGAAACATGGTAATAACTAGGGTGAGGTTTAAAATACTAGTCACATAAACTAAAGATTCTTACTAAAAACAACATAAATTTTGCAAGAAGACACACGAATACAAAGATGCATATTAAATTTAAATATATTCCTCTGAGAATCAGAAAGGGTAGTAAAGTGTGCTGATATTAGAGACCAAATATAAAAACAATAAAATTCACTCCCTCAGTAGCAAATAAGAGAAAAGCCCTAATAATAATGTCCATGAACATTAATGCTTAATGAATGCTGAAGTCAACCCTCTACACCCAACACACACACACACACACACACACACACACACATACACATGCACACACACACATGCAGTCACACACAAAAGTGGGGGAGAGAAGGAGAAGACAGAGGAGAGAAGAAAAGGAGTGTTGGATAACTACAGATATCTGCCACGCATGCAAATTATAGATTCTTTTAAAAATCTTATTTCATATGAAAAGAACAAGTATTTTCAATGCTGCAATTAGAAAAATCTGGCTTTAAAAAGCAATAGTACAAGAATTTAGTATGAAGGAACCATGGACATGGACAACAGGTGGGATTGACTTTGGGGGGGAATGGGTGGGTAGGGAAGAGGACAGAGGGGAGCAGAAAGGGGATGGATGTGATACAACAACAATAAAATTAAATTTAAAAATGCAATAGGAATATAATTTGACAGAGAATAAGGAATAACTATTAGGAATTAAGCAGTGCCTACTAAAAGCCTGCCTTATATCCCACAAATCTAAGCACATCTTTAAAAGTAACCCAGTCATCACTCTGACTTTGCCTTATCCAAATGTAAGACTACCAAGTATGATTTGAAGGTAATGAACATGAAGTTATTCTTTATTGCATAATAAGTTTTCACATAGGTTTATCTTTTCAAGACAGAATATGCTATGTTGTTTCAGTTACATTTGAATGAAATATTCTAGTCATGACTCATGAAAACATTTCATTAACTGATTATACATCTTGTTGCTTCAGTAGGGAAACTGAGAAGTGCATTTCTGACCTGAAAATCTTTCAGTAGAGATTGAGTGACATATCAGATATAACAATTCCCCATTCAATTGCTAGTAAGAAATGCTAAGAAAGTGACATTTCTTTCTAACCACGCATTGACCACATATTAAAGAATGAGATGATTTCTGTAGCCATCCAATAATATATGAGAATTCTTTAAGACTTTGCAAATAAAATAGTGGCTTTGTATACATATAATCATCACCGAATGATTCTTAACTCCAAAGCATAAGAAAAATTTGTTATGGTTTAGTATTGAGTTGAACTTTCATGATAAATCACAGTGATAAAATACATATTCTCAATATACAAATAAATTATATGATATTTCTCAGCTGTATGAAACAGCTACTCTCTTAAAACTTATCTACTCTCTGGTCCACCCTAGGTGAAGTCAAGCAATTTGTGTAACTCTGTGAGTTAGTTATTGATGATATATATATATATATATATTATGCCCCAATATCTCTATGCCCTCCCACATTTTGCAGCCCCTTTGCAGTTAGGTGAAGTCATGTCAATTTCTCTGGTTAGGAGGCTGTGAGTGGGAATGATGAGTATCACAGTTTATCTGAAGTATCACAGTTGATCTGAGGAACTTGAGACCTGGAATAAGTTCCCCACATTCTCAACTCCCATACTGTAGTAGTGATCATGGAGCTTTCCTGTAAGGTGTTGCAATGCCTGCCATCTGGGGTTTCTAAGAGCAACTTACCTGCATAGGGTAAGTTGCATGGATGAGGAATAAACCCCTGCTCTACTAAACCAATGAAATCTGAGGAATACTTTGTTACTGCAGCATAACCTAATCTATGCTGACTAATATTTATATTGAATGACTTAATTAACCTAATTTGTCATATCCTGGGATGAAAAGAATAAAAATAACTTAAACATAATTGGCATTGGAAAGTTAATCAACAATTTAAAAATACAGAGGAAAAATTTCTTGAGGATATTTCATGTAATTAGGTGAAAAGTGCATGATATAGAAAGCAAGTGCTTCAAATTCAGTGGGATATCTGGATTGTGGGGCTAGAATGAAGTTTAACAAAATTCTTGCAATTTAAGCCAAATTCAAAGAGGCTGGGGCAAGAATGTAAGGATTTGTCATTAAGAATGGATCTGGAATAGTCCAAAAAGAGTGGAGAGATTAATTTAGAATAATTGGAAATAAAGGTTGAAAATATTTCAATAGCATGATGTGAAGTCCATTGAAAATATGAAAATAAAGCTAAGGATTTTGTACTTGTTGATATATTAAAGGCAATAGAGAGTAACCTGGATTTTCTAATATTAGCCTGAATATATATATATATATATATATATATATATATATATACCCCAAGTAAATCTAAATACTCTCCTATGTCAGCTATAAGGAAAAGTGGTTTTAGTAATATTAAATGATGTCAGTATTCATGGTAGATTTGAAGAGTAGGCTGAGTAGAAATGGAAATCTGTCTCCAGATAGGGGATTCACTGAAGTACTGGTAATGAAAAGAAAAAGAAAAACCATGAAAGGCATTATGGAGACTTATAGGTATTAGTGGTTGAGTAGACTCAGAAAGCAAAGGAGTGGGATGACTATCAATTTATTCATTCATTTATTCATTCATCAGTAAATACATATTATATAAGCACCATGTGCCAGACACTATCCTAGGTTTCTGGAATGTAGCAGCAAACAAAACAAAGTCCCTGCTCTCATGGAATTTAACTACTAGTTAGGAGAGACAGACAGTAAACAAATAGTTATCAGAGGTAATTCAGGTGAATTGGGTATAGGATACTGAAAGACAGAGGTTGGGGAAATGGGCAGAAGGCTTCACTGATTAGGTTGCGATTGATCAAAATCTAATAAAGGGAAGAAGCAAATCATGTGAATATCTTGGGAGGAGCATTTAGGAAAGAGAATATATAGACTCCTTAATTTTCATTTGATAATTACCTTTTTGTATAGGTATCACATATACATGAGCAAAAAGTCAAAAGGTACCAAAGGGCATATATAGGAAAGTAAATCTTTCCTCCCTAGCCATCACCAAGTTCCACTTTCCAGAAGCAATCAATATGAATGAATGAATGAACAAACACCCACACACGCTTCATTTTTAGCTCATGATACTTTCCTTGTGAAAAGATTTTTTAAAATAATACTCATTTCCGAATGCTCAACATCACTAGTCATCAGAGAGATGCAAATTAAAACCACAATAAGATACCACCTCACACCTGTCAGAATGGCAATCATCAGCAAATCAACAAATAACAAGTGTTGGCGAGGATGTGAGGCAAAGGGAACCCTCATACACTGTAGGTGGGGATGTAGGCTGGTACAGCCACTGTGGAAAACAGTATGGAGTTTCCTTAAAAAACTGAAAATGGAACTGCCTTTTGATCCAGCAATTCCACTACTTGGACTATACCCAAAGAATCCTGAAACACCAATTCATAAGAACCTATGCACACCTATGTTCATAGCGGCACTATTTACAATAGCCAAGTGCTGGAAACAGCCTACGTGCCCATCAGTGGATGATTGGATCAAAAAACTTTGGTACATTTACACAATGGAATTCTATATAGCAGAAAGAAAGAAGGAACTTGTACCCTTTGCAACAACATGGATGGAACTGGAGAGTATTATGCTTA